>PRKT01000782.1:30530-73072 GCA_003671525.1 Saccostrea glomerata
TTTACAAGGTCAAGTCCAAAGATTATTTCTTATTCTACCCACATAGCTATTAATAGCTACAATGTACATGTATGTAGGTTAAAGCTACCCAAAGTAGCTATTTTACCCACTTCTAAGACCTACACATGTAGATAGAAATGCTTTAGTATAGTCTTTGGACTGTACCTTTTTACATTCATTTCGATTTAATTCTTTTTCAATAATTTCATCTACTCATAACTCTACGAACAAATATTATTATATTGTGTATCAGAAATTGTAGTTACTTACGTGTACATGCATGGTGTATAACACTGGTAGCGTTGCACCAGCTTGACCAATCAAATGACCTGCTTTCAAATTTTCACATGTTCTGTTTGGAGGGGAATTCTTGGTCCATCTCCTCTGGTGTTTTCAATATGCAGGTGTGAACTTAGAAGATTTGGAATTTGACAAAACTTCCTTCTTCACCTCTTTGTATTTTATTTTGAAGAAAAGTTAAAATAACGTCCACATTCGATAGTCATTCACTGTATTTACTAAATAATTTTGCAAGTGTAACACATGGCATACGACCTACTTTAGACAATACATGGCCATTGCTAAAACTCACGAGTTGTTGAATGTCTTCAGAATAAACAATATCACATCTGCCAAGGAAGCTATACTGTATAATCTAAGCAGTTTTGTATAAAAATATCAGTAAAACACATGGTTTGTGAAAAGGAACTCCAAACCGGCAAAACGTCATGCTTACAAATACTTTTGTTTTTACCTTCTTTCACTGTCGGAACTAGAGAGTTCTACAAAGGGAGATAATATTTTTGTGAAATGCTAGTTTTTTAAAATTTTCAAATGCATTTTATTTTTTTAAATCAAAAAACACACATCCAGAATAATTATGAATAAATAACCAAGTATGTTTGCTTTCAAAATATTGTTAATATTTTATAAACCTATCTTGGGATTTTTTATAAAATGGCACTGAAATTATGGTTATTTAGCATGTTGGTTAAGGGTTAAAAATGGGAGGAAATTAAATTTCTTTAAAATAAAAGGGGTGTTATTGATGAAGCAAAATAATTTTTTATCTTTACTTCACACCTTGTTTTCACGATTTAATGCACTTAATCCAACCATAGTGCATTATTTATTTTGATTTTTTTTATGTCAAATTAGGAGAAAACTGACCTTTTCAAATATGTGGGTAGCCACAAAATGTGTTAGGGGGCCATAACCTGGAGGATAGGTCACATCCCAAAATTTTAAATATACCTAATTAATCTCAGACACATTCATAATTTTTTCATATATGTTTTATTAAAATCTGTGATATTCGTTTTAACGGCATCCGTGGTCCTTACAGAGAATGACTCTTAAAGTGCTGAATCCAGGTCCATCATGCAAGATGGACAGGGCAATGATCTAACCTGCTTAAAAGTATGCCCTTTTCTCAAATTTCTTTGAAGTCATGGAATATAGAATTTGGATCCTTCATGGCCTTCAGACATGGAGTCCGTTGAAAGTTCTAAAATTAATTTTTTAAAACAAGGTGTGTTTGTGAATTTCTGATGCCCCCGTGTGACTGCTTATTGCGAGGGTTGAATTCTATCAAATGCATGTCAAACTCAAAAGATATAGGCCAAAAGTGTTGAAACCCAAAGAAAGGTCTTCTTACAATGAATACATATTTGAAATATGAAAGCTACTGTTCTAACTTAAAAAGTGATGTCCAAGGTTAAATTTTTAAAAAGTGGGTCAACGCCAAGCCGACTAGATCAATTGAAGTCTCTTCATGTGGGAGTTCGTAAGAGAATGGGACTTTAGTTACGTAATAATCACATCTCGTTCAAATTGCAAATACGATAAAATTACTAACCTTTTTCATTAGGTCACAAATGTTAGAGTTTATATACAGTCCAGGTCACTCCGTTAACGATTTTTGAGCAGCTATACTATGATGTTCGCCTGTGTCCCACCCACACATTACACAAGATGGAATTTTCCCAATTTTCTACTTGATTGGAAAGCGTCTCAATTATTCAAATGAGACTGTCAAGGATTATGGGACTCTGTGTATCAGGAGTTGGTTGTGTCGATTCTGTAAAACAACAGGCAGCATCCTCTCACTTCTGTCCCTCGGGATATATTATCAAGGTGTTGATCTCCCTCTCCACCATTTCAAAGATCTAAATCTGAGGAAAAAAGTTCATTTTGCAAATATGTTATTCCCTTTCTATATGAAATGTAAATACAGTTGTACATAGCTTGAATACTTCAATTGTACATGATGTATATTTTCTTGAAACAAAATATCTATGTTAATATGTATAAATACACAGTGTTTTCATAATCTTACTTTACAGTATGTTGTTTAGCCCGTCTTCCAAACAACGATTCGTCGCCTTCTTTCGTACCTGACAGTTTCCTGTTTTTATGGTAACTTCAAAATATTCCTTGAACAGCTCTCTTATGAAGGACGCCCAGTTTACGCAGTTGATTTGTACGCCACTCCTACAAATCTGGCGCATTGATTCAGGGATGAATCTTTAAAGTACGTCTTACATGTAAATATCTTGAAGCGTTAAATTGCTCTCTCGACGAGTTGGCTCTGCGGGCCCTAGTATTGGTCAGGCATCTTATCACAGCACCACCATCGTTTCTTGAAAATGACTTTAGTACCATGTTTCTATCGCTTCATTGATGTTGTATGGAATGGTTTTAAGGAAGAGACCATGCATTCTGAACCAGTCGTATACTTGTCAGTCTAGTAGCATCATCAGGGAATAAAAAATTCCATGGATTGTTCAAGTCCCGCGGCGTTATTATTAGATTTTTCGTTTTTCTCTCCCTGAAGTTTCCCTCGCTTCTTTCAGACTCAAACCATACTGAAGCAATGTTGAAACATTGATTTTGTGACGTGAAATTCTGATTTGAATACTACTTTCCTAGCACGCGATTTCTCCTGAGTGAAAATGATGTAAAATTACTCACTAGCCAAGAAAACCAAAACATGAAGAACATCTTCATACCACCATATCTAAGATTTCTAACAAGAAATTACACACACTAAACGTAAAAATCGCATTAAAGAAAGGAATGATAGAGTACAGATATTTTTTTTTGATGTTTCTAAACATATTTCTTTGGTCCTCCATCCAGAAATGGATATTGCCTCATAGCAACATTTCTCGCATACAGATTGCACTTTTCCCCCCTCAAAGAGTCTGAAAATGTTAATATTTTACTACAATTCCTTTTAACGGTAACTAGTCTCACAATTATCTCGCATACAGCTTGCACTTTTTCCCCTTCAAAGAGTCTGAAAATGTTAATATTTTACTACTAATTCCTTTTAACGTTAATTAGTCGCACAATTATTAACAAATTACTAACACCGTTTATGCATGATTTCACACATCATTTTAATGTTGCAATTAGGAATCTTTGAAAGTGCTTTAAATTCGGACTCCCGAACCATCTTCTGATCATTACTGGCCATAACTTTGCTGGTTCAATGACATCTTGAATTAGTGACCACTGACTATAAATTTCTTTTATTTCCAGGGTTCTCCATGAGCTGTTTTACTGTGTTGCTCCCGACACAGTAAAATTTTCTCCGACACAGTAACGATTCAAATTTTATGTGTGCAACACAGTAAACATTTTGCCGACACAGTAAAATCTCTGATAATAAGAAAATCTAAACATGTAAAGTCTCTCTAACTAAATTTTTAATCAAACAATTCGGCCGTCTTTCAATTCTAAACGGTGGAGCACTTACATGTAATTACAAGGGCTTCACCTTCCTAATTAATTATCTCCTAGACCCTCGCCGGACTTAACGCATCAGGGAACACAGACAAATAATTTTTTACACTTCCATTACGGTTAATTAGTAGTTGCTAAAAATACATTGTATTATTTTAGAAAAAATATATTCAAATATGTCTTTTCTATAGAGCTACGGCTCTAGAATTATGTTACATGTAGCTCTGACAGTCAAACACAACTTCGTACCGAAGTCATTTCATTAATGTAAATAAATAGCTTAAAATTTTCAACATGTTCAAGGAACTCTTAAAAGTATTTTACCATTCTGAAGTTCGGTAATTCGATCAAGACAACGGACAGGTAATCACGACAAATTTACTTTCAAAAATGTTAAGTACAAGTAGTTTGACAGTATCGACCAGAATTTCCTCTGCTTTTCAGAACATGTGTTTTTACTTTTATAAATATGCACGGCCATACCATTTGTGTAACGGATTATCGATTTTTAAAAAGCATGTCTATGTATTCTTTTGTAATTATAATGAATAGTGATTCAGTTGCGAATTTAACCGCGAAAATATCGCGAAATTTTAGTGTTTTGTGTAAACTCTGCAACACAGTAACATTTCAAATGATGGAGATCCCTGTATTTCTATTTCTTTTATAACCCCGGCTATATGAAGTTGTTGTTCCATGGTCCACGTACACTGGGGAACCAAATTTAGCCCTGTTTCCTTTCATTTAAATAGTAGATCTTCTGGAATGTAGAATTTTTCAATTTGTGAGTTGATGATTTCTAAATAATCTTATTTCATTTTATCAAAGTAGTCAGGTGCATGCTTAATCCTTTCGTTGCTTTCCGTTTCGTAATTAAAGTTCATTCTTTCCAAAACTTATCGTGCCCAGGATTGTGTAATAGATAAAGCTCCCGCCGAATTTATCCAATAAATGTTTTCTTTATGAAGTATCACACCTCTTCCGATGCATCGAACAATATTTGTGTATATAGCGGTTCCCTCAATTCTCGGATGTATTCCTGTATTCCTATACACAAGACGAAAGACCACCTTTAAGCAATCGCTTAATGGTAGATAAATGGTGACTTCATGGTGCTTAAAGAAGTTAACTCCTTTAACCCTTTAACGGCCGCCGATTTTGAGTTTTATACAAGAATTTAACAATGAATTTTAAAAGGAAAATAAGACTTTTTCTGAAAGACTTTACATAAGATATCCTATATATATTATGAAAGGTCAGATATCAAAGTTTCTTATAGTGACCTGTTTTACATTTTTTGGTTACCATGGCAACACGATATGGTCACAAACACAAAAAATGGTGGATTTTGGGTGTTTTTTTGTGTTTCTTCAACAAGAAAACCATATTTATTAATCTTAAATACTTTGTGAAATAAACTTAATCAATTTTTTATGCAATTATCTAAGTTTGAATGAAAAAAATTTAGTTCAAATATTTTTTTTATTTCGAATCTTTGCATATAGCATTTCAATATATCGTCGCTGTAATATCAAAATGTCGTAAGTCAAAAATCCCAACTTTTCAGGAGAGACAAAAAACATCTTTATTTCTAAAGCAGAACAAGAGGAACGACATGCATAAGAGAAAACAATTTACACAGGAGTCTTTCATGATATTTTGAGCAACATTTGATGATATTGTGTTTTTAATAGATGCAAGACGGACATACGACATTTTGTTTCTGAGTTTTGGTAACAAATAGCGACTTGCGACTTTTTGATTTTGTCAAATGTAAACATTTTATCAGTGTATTGCAGTGAACAGACGTTTAAAAGAACAGAGTAGAACTGCAATGTTATGCGTTGTATCAGAGGATCAGTTAACCGGATATAAAAAATTCAAAAACTTGCAAGAATTTTTATTTTTATTTCAATAAGTAAATTTTTTGAAAGTAAATAAAACTTGTCAGTACTTCTGCAAATAACAAAAAAACAAAAACTACATGTAACAATAACATAATCAATGAAACTATAACTTGCATAAACATTAATTAGGTAAATGATCAACTAATGTTCTACTTAGTTCTAAAAGATATGAATCTGTTAACCATAGGCACTGTTTCTGAAAATTTTCCTTATGTGAGGATTACAAAACTTAAACGATACGAAACATGTCAAAGTCAGAGAGTAATTTTACAAATGCACATGTACCACTAAAATTGTGATGAAATGACTAGTCTCTACTGCATTGTAAATTGTTCAATGAGGCAAAGAGTCATAAAACGCATGAAAATCCACTGGAATGACTTTCTTTAGCTCCTGGAGGTGAGTATACTTCGCAGGTTTGATGTGAATTTGCTCATTATAGAGTCTAGGCACAGCCATTCTTTTTACGGGCTTCTTTGGTTTTCCCCGTCTTGGTAATTCAGTGAACTGCTCCTCATCATCATGGTGGAGTTTGTATGAGATTGTGCCCAGTGGATGATATTGCAGAACTCTGAGGTCTGTCACCGTGTGTTCACCAGGTTTAATGCCAGGCCGTATAGATGGGTAATAATTCAAAGATGAATAGTCCTTGAAGAATTCATGGGACAAGTACTTCACGTTGTAAGGTTGAGAAGGGCGGCATTCTCTCATGGCATCAACATAGCTTTGTGGGCTGTAATGGGCTTGTTCTTATTTTTTCGCTCGATAACACTGTGCACACAGTCAACTTCCATCTGTGTATGTCCCTTTTCTAAGATTTTTTGAACAATCAGGATGTTTTTGTCACACGCAACTTGTAGCAAAGCATTAGCAAGTATAGCATTTCTGTTCTGGTATGTACAACCATCACTGTATAGTACAACTTCTTCAATTGAATCATCAAGTTGCTCTAAGTAATCTACAATGCAAGATGCAAAGGCATTTGCCGTTAATTCTCCTTCAGCCTCGTGCCAGAAGTAGCAACTGACATCCTTCGTACATAAGTCATAAATTGTAAAATTATGGCACCCCAATTTTGTTTTATAGTACATTGAGCTGGCCTTGAGTAATGGAGACAAGAGCAGTGCTTGAAGATCAAATGTAAGAACTTTCAATTTCTTTTCGGTCAAAGACCTTTCTTTGTCCGATGCTTTCGCGTTTCTAGCAGCTTCCTTCATACTGACATGGTGTGCGTAGTCCTCATCTGATACATTACCAGTCTCATGGCCACAGCATACGTCACATTGATCCTTCTTTGGCTGAAATAAGGAGAAATTTGTGCTTTCAAAGATTGAGACGAACAGTGGTCTCGACACCTCAGGTTTGTTATTCTGACCACAATATCTCAAGTATTCTCTATACAGTTCTGCAAATGAATTGAACGTCGGTTCCAAATACTCCTTTGTTGATGTTGAACGGCAATAATGGGAGGGCATTTTGGGCAAACTTTGCAAGAATTCTAACGCGGATTCCTTTTTTGCTGGATCATGAGCTGCCTTTTGACGTTCTGTAGGTTTCCGAGGGATTCCATTTTCTGTGTGATCAATCCAGGAATACACAGTTCGTTCACGTAAACCAAGAGTATTTAGGAACATGGTCTTGCATACGGGAACCCTTTCACCATTATTTTTAAGGTGGTATCTAAACGATCGAACTCGTCTGCTGACGTCTTTGTCTTGTTTTCTCTCTTTTACATCTAGTACGTCTACAAGTGACAAAACATAAGCTTTTTTCTGGTTCCAATCCATATTGCTCCAAAACTGTTCAAAAGTGCTTCTCCTTTCATCTTCGCTTATGTTCCCACATTTCTTACATTTGTCCTTGCATGTCCTTTCTTTCATCACTCTTTCTTCTCGTTCAATGGAAAATTCGTACTTGCCATCGCTTTTAGACAGCCCTTTATACGACATACCTTTCATTCTCAATTTTTTCTGCTTATTACGGTTCCAATTGGATGGATCGGCCTTTTTATTCCTCTTTCGAACGGATAACTCATGTGCTGCAGTTTCATCTTCAATGTCACTTTGATCTCCACCCATATCATCATATATTTCCTCTACAAGATCATTATTACCTACTGTTGAGTTGTAAACACGGCATTCACTTTCTATACTTCTTTCAATAGTTTTCATACCTGTCATATTTTCTTGTATCGATTGTTCATTTACGCTTTCAACTTCAATTTCTTTTTCGACAGGAATTTCGTCAGGTTTCTTTAATTTAGGTTCAGTCACAACTCTATTCTGGATTATATCAGCGACCGTTTTCTTCCTCTTTGAATTTTCTACAACCCTATTTTTCTTCTTCCTCTTTCTATTTTCCGATTCGCTTTCACTATCTGAACTGCTTTGGAGAAGTTCCTTCCTTTTAGGTATCCATGTAGGGTCACTAACACTATCATCAAAATCATCTTTGTCTGATGAATCCTCTTTAGAGTCATTAGAAGGAGTGACCAATTTGGAGACTTTTGGCCCTTGTATTTGAATGTGTGTAAACTTTTCTGATTTTTTGTTGATCACTTCTTTTCTCTTTTCATTGCTTTTGTGTAAAGACAGATTTAAAAGCATTAATCCTCTCGAGGTAGAAAAGTTAGCATCCATTTTTACAGTTTGGGTGGAATTTAAATTCCAAGACAGTATATTGCTCACCTTGTCTTTCAACAATAATAGACCTGGGTGTTGTTTCTTTAAACCACAAATAGTAAAGTCCTTCTATGAACTGATAGTGCTTACTCTTTATTGAAAAGTCACCCCTCTCTCTACTCTGCAAAATTGATAGAAATGATTGAGCTTGATGTACCCGTGTTTGAATATCATCTGAATGGCGGCACCATTTATTTGCCATTATTTCATGCACTGTCCGAATCGTATGCACCTGACATGAACCATCCACAGTAATCGCAAATGTAGAAGTTGATTTCAAAATCTGATTCTTCAACGTCTTTTGGGAGATTTGTTACACAACGTAAATGGAACCGTTTGCCACATAAACACCTCACCCACTGTTCTCTGTTTACATCAGTAAGTATAACTGTTTCATTTATAACAAGTTGTAAGTCAAGATGATGGGAATTTTTGGCAGTTTTACTACATTCAAAACACTTCCATTCTGGCCATAGATCTTCACTTTCCGATTTTGACATCTAAATTAGAAAATGATAGAATGAATGGGTTACTCCCTAAATTGAATTCATCTTGAAAATTCTACAAAATTAATTTATTTAAAGCATATTTATTCCTTTCCTTTTAAGTAAAATACTTCAAAAGAGAAAATGAAACACTTCTTTTTCTTTCTTTTATTTTATCAATTAGGTTTTTTGCTTGATCGTTTGTGTTTTTTTCTTTGTTTTTATTGCTTTTTTGTTTTTAGTTTTTGTTTTTTATCATTAATTTTTTGTTTTTGTTTTCTGTTTTTGTTGTTATTGTGTTTGCTAAATTACTTTCATCAAGTCATCAACATCATATACGTTTTTACAAAATGTCGTATGTCTTGTGTTTTCCTTTCTGTCCTTGATGTTTTTCAGTACAAATTGTCGTATCTCCAGTAAAGCATTAAAACGAATCACTGTAATGTATTGTGAAGCATACTAATCTGATATTAGAACGCTCTGAAATGTTTTATATGAACATACTCATAAATTGATTGCAGTTTAACAGTTACAAACTGCGAAAACAGAATTCAGTTTGTCATGAAAAAACCTTACATCTAACTTTTCATCAATCTTTCCATTGATTTCTCTGTTTATTAAACAAATATACTTTGTTTTGTATGTTAAACACATTTTTTAATAAAAATTATAAAAGATCTAACTAAATTATATATTTTACCTTGATATCAGAAGACCTGTGCCATCCTTGTCGGTGGCCAGAGACATACGACCTTTTGACAGAAGAAAAATGCATCCAATCGACATACGCTCTTTTATCACATGTCTGTATCTCACTTTCTAATTGGCCTAGAGACATGATGTTTTGACAGAACATGTATTCGATATTGCAGATTCCAAATTAGCAATAAAAAATTTCGCGCCAAAAATCGACTTACGACATTTTGATTTTACAGCGACGATATTTACCTTTTTCCCATTAATGCGCCATTTAAAAAATGATAACAGAAAATAATATGAATTCCAAATCTTTATACTTTATAAAATAGATGAATTGGCCACTTAAAATCTTGACGGTCTTTTGGTTATCCTCAAACTTTAATTTTAAGGACGTTCGATTTTGAGCGTGTTTTGATCAGGTCCTTTATTTATAAAATAATGCATCATTTTTAAGTTCTAACATTAAATCTGAATTCTACAGTGCAAATTTAACTATGTACAATGAAAAAAAAACGCGATTAAATTGCATTCAATTAGAATTAAGCTAGGGACTATATTTTGTGGCGGAAGGTTTTTTAGACGTAAATGATCATTTTTCCCATTTTGAACTATAACAGTACTGTTAATTTTGGATTTCTATTTTTCCATCCTGGTTGCACACAAAGCTGTTTTTTTTGCAGTGAAATGCGTTATGCTGGTTCTGAAATAATTATTAAATCATTTCTTATGTACTCTATCAACAAAGTGTGACAATTGTAGTCAATATATAGTAGAGCCGTATTCCAAGGACTCTTCCCGATGACACATATAAAAGTCCAAAGTAACGAGGAATAAGTATGGTTTCCGAATTTATTATAAAGTCCCAACGATAGAAATGACTAACATGGAACAACAATAAACAATAACCAGTTGGATATGGCCGTAGCCTCCAAACTGTTAAAAGTAGAAATAGTTATAGCATGATGGGGGAACGAGTCGGACGTGTGGCCAGTAGTACACCCGGCCTCCGAACTGTTAAGTAAAATTTGACAATCATATTTATGGGAAGATGAACGATGAGTTAAAAATGACAGGTGTTGACAATGAGTAAAAGTAATACAGTGAACAAATAATGAAATGCTTTGATGACATGGACATAAAGAACGCCGATAATTAAATAATTACTCGAACTGAAGAGATTATCATGGACATAGATATATGTAAGATTAAGATTAAACAATAATTGACTTTTGACACTAGTTGAGTTAATTGATGGACAGGTGTGTTTCTTTGATAAAATGGGCATGAAAGAGGTTATAAAGAAATTGTACAAATAAAGTTATTGGTAAAGGATTAACAAATCCCGAGGCATTAACACCTAACGAGCAACAGATATTTTGACAGAGTCACAGAGTGTCAATTGGAATGTCTTAATCCTATTTCAAAGGGAACGAGATAAAAGAGACACAATTTACTACAAATAAGCACATATAAAAAACAGATAAAGAATTTAACAGATAAATGTCCGAATTTAGTATAAAATATTAAAAAGTTATATTAATTCAAAAATGTTAATTTTGCTCGGTGATAAATATCTGAAAATTTTCATCATATACCCCTACTTTTGATATTCTTTTCTAAATATTCAAGATAGATTTGACCTATTTGCTTAAAATCAGAAAAAGTTTAAGACTTTAAAATAATTTTCTTGCTTATTAAATTTTCAATGCCAGAAAAATCACTTTATATTAGTGCAGAAAGGTCAAATAATTGATTATGCGAAGCAATTAGAAACTTTTTTTAGTCACAATTTTTAAGTGTCTTTTTTAAAAGAAACATAGAGTTCATTTTGTTTCATGCTTTCATTGGATAAAAATATTGGAGGGAAAACGTCAAATATTTTATTTTTAATTAAGACACAAATTTCAGTGCAAGAAGGTCATATTAAATGTACTGTAACGCCAAAAGAAGCGTATTGACCCCCATTTCTTTTAGTTGGATTTTAATTAAGCTATGTATGTAGAAACTAAACATGTACTTGGCAAAAAAAGTTTAAGACTTTAAATATCAGGATCGAACGTCGTTAAGTTGATATCCAAAACTCTCTCAAACCGCTATTTTAAGGGTCAAAGGTCAAATTACATGTAGTTCTGTCCATATCAAAAAACAGCTAATATTTCAAAATTTCGTTGTTTGCCAACCATCAAACTTGACACACAGCATGATCTAACAAGACAAGGGCATCATTTAATTAAATAGCTAGTGTACATATCTTAAAACCCTGAATTTCCTTAGTTTTGACAAAAATATACCAAATGTTTGAGCATAAATGTATGTGGAGAGTATAAACTCATAACGTCAAAACAAATGTAATTTATATAAGTTACTCACTGGGAATTTACTTAGGTAGACTAATACAAAAAAAACTTTGTTACTTGTATTAATATCAATCCTATAATATGTTTTATTAGGTTTGATAACTTTATCTGCAAAAGATTTTTAAAGAACCATTTGCATACACTTATTCAAAATTATGATGTCAAAGCATGGCCCTAAACCACAGGCACTTTTTTTGAAAATAATTTCTAAACCCTCAGTATCATTACACTGTGGTTTAAAAAATTATTTCCGAAACAATTACAAGGGCCTAAACACATCCTTTTGAAAACAATTAAAAAAAAACACTTGGAAATATACAATTTTGCATATTCAAATTTTTATATACCTAGTGTAACAAGTCTTGAAAGTTTACAATAGTTAAATTCTGTCATCCTTTATTCAAGGACAGTTTGCACCTTCAAAATACATGTACATTCTTTTTCATTTGCAGATCACGATATATATGTACATATATAAGGTACATGTATCACTAAAATCTTCGATAAAAAGAAATAAAAAAAATATTAATGTTGCATTAAAAAAAGGTACAGATTGTAGCAAAACTGAATAAAGATGCACACTTTGATAATGACAGGCATTCATTAAAAAATTGAAAGCTGATTATGCACATGGTATGCTTTAAAACAAGCATCCTGACAAAGATGAACCATACACTTGTCACAACCATAAGTTACATCTATCCTCTTGCCCTCTTTTGCACACCATTTACACCGTCCACGAGGTCTATCCAACTTTCTGCTCCGATGCTGACTTGAACCTGCTGCTGTAATTAGCTGCACTCCAGAATATCTTGGCTGCTTCCTCTTAGAAAAATCTGCAATAAGACTCATGGCAACATCAATATGAAGGTCACCGAGAGAATAATGCTTTCTTGGTTTCACCACACCAGGGGTCATCTTCCAAAGTAGAAACGTGTTGACCAGGGCCACCTCCAGTATGATGTTCATTAAATACTTCCAGTACTTTCTTGACTGTCGACCAATTGGACACTTCGAACGGTACTGCATGGCACGATCTACCCCATAGTAATTTTCCTGATAAGCTTCAATAGCTGGTGGTCGTTATATTAGAATGACCTCCCCTCCAGGTACTCGACGATGTGTCGGTTCATCTCCAAGTGGATCAGAGATGGTTAAAACAATATGAACCTATAAAATACATATGATTCATTAGATGGATGGATACCTTTCTTAGTAAAATACATGCCATTCAACAAACAGTCACTTACTGGTTTGGCATCTTTACATGCTGTCGCAACCAAATTGTCGTGTTGCAGTTGTTCAGCATCACCACGACCACTAAAAGCTGGGTTCTTAAGTTCATGTGGAAAACCTTTACGATTTGTGTTGATAGTACCACACACATAAATACCATTAGCTTCTAGATTCTGAAGTAAAGAAATTGATGTAAAGTACCTATGAAATAGTTTCAAAAATTGATTAATATGCATTTCATTATAGCTAGCTGAGGTTAATTCCATGCAGATATCATTTCATATTTTCAAGTTTTCATAAAACACTGTATATAACTGATTCACATAAGCAAGTAAGTAAATATACATAGAGATAAATCATTAAAAACTACTTCGTTTTAAAATCATACCTATCAAAGAAAAGGTGGTGTCCTTTTCATTTAAGTGGCTTGGATAAATGTTTAACCACTCTTTCTCCAAGGTATTGCCCTTGCATCTCATCATGCTTGCCCAAGTAGATTTTATAATCATTGGTATATCCATTTAGTTCACACCTCATCCAGACCTACAAAATTTTAATGGTATTGCAAAGTTCATAACAATGACAAAGTTCTAGAAATGTGTAAAAAACAGATTAAATTAACCAGTGTATAAATTAATGTAATATGTTCAATTATTTATAACCTCTTTCCCCTGTTGCCGGCATGGTGCTGAAATTAGAGCATCTGCTCTAGAGTTACAAAATAAAGAGTTGATCCTTATGTCGTGGGTTCGAATCCTTCTGTGGGACGTGGAGACCGGTCCTTCAGATGAGACCGTATAAACTGAGGTCCTGTGTCGCAGTTGTTGCTGGCTTGAAAAAGATCCATAACTGCTCATTGACTCTGAGTGCCGAGTATAGGACAAAATTTGCAGCTCTCCACCAGCAAGTAGTGGGGTCTCCATATGAGTGAAAAATTTTAAAAAGGGACATTAAACAATGAACAGACAAAACCTCTTTCCCTCAAAAATGGGAAAAAAATGTTGTCAACTCCTTTTTTCACTTAACTTTTTCATTACATCATCAAAGCAATATTTGTCCATTTATTTGTTTTTTTTTCTACTAGTCATAACAACATGTATTTCACTATTTTGATACAATATCATAATTATTGGGCATATATTTTACATTAAGCATGTACATGTACCGGTATGCCGTAGTGTCTTTGAATTGGCTTTTTGACTATAGCTAAGACCAAGGTCTTTCATGAGAAACAAGGTACACTGTATTTCATAAAGGTTCTAGTCATTTCTTTATTTTTTAAATATATATATTTTTATCCTCTTGATATCTGGTTTTCTTTGATATAAAGTAATGGGGGGGTGGTGTTTTTTTTTTTATTTTACGTAATTAAAATATTTTAAATACTGTAAACTTGAACTTTTGTAAAATTGAAAGAGCAAAATAATTTTTTTAAAGATTAGAAAAAATAACCTTCATTCCTCTTTTGATTGGTTTGCAAGGTGTATACTGCTTTGCAAAGTAATGCCCTTTGTAGGCTTTCATCCCCTCGTCTATGCTCTGACACTGCCCAGGTTTCATGTACTTCTGAAAATTTCTCCGAGTCTTCTCTATCAATGGGCGTATCTTGTGAAGCCTGTAAAACATTCAATACCAAATCTTTTTTGTGGAACAAAAATCATATCTTTGTTTATAAAATATTAAAAATATAATGATGACAGTTTGACAATTTTGACATGTATCAAAATGAACTTTTAAAATCAACTACATTCTACAAATTTTTAGGTTTATTTACCAGTCATACCCAGGAGACCCCGCGGGATGTTGAGTCGTATATTGTCAAATGTAGGTACTCGGCCAATCTCCGGAAACGGCTCCTTTTCATCGTATCTTTGAATACTTGATTTCCTATAATACACAGATTTTGAAATTCAAATTTTCACAAACAAAAGACTATTATAATAACTAAAACTGTACAATGTTTGCATATAAAACAAGATGTATTTGTGAAACACTATGCCCCCGATGTTAAAACAATAATGGAGTGTGACGTTGACTGAAGTGTTGTTTACTTACCCTTGACACCTTGAGTTAGTTAAAATTGACAACAGACAAATAGACAAACAGACAGACAGGACAATAACAATATACCCCCAGGATCTTTCGATCCAGTGGGAATAAAAATTATTTGATTACAAGATCTTATTACTTACATCACAGGCACAGGATTTTTTTTTCAATAAGTCGCTCAATGAGAGAGATATCTAAAATTCTACCACCTATATAATAGTATATGTCTGTCTAGGCTAATATAATATACGAACTATAACGTTAATTATAATAAATGATAAATCTAATCATGCAGTAATACAGTGGAGTCGCGAATTCCGGGTCGTCTCCTATTCCGGGTCACTCGCGTGTATTTTATGCCTAGTGTTAAAATTTAAGCGCAAAAAACTTAAAGGCATATATGGCGTAACTGATCAAAAAAATATATTTTTGAAAAATACAAAATTATGTAAAGATATATAGTTGATACATTTAAATTAAAGCTTTTCATACAATTCTGAACACGGAGAACACCTCGTTTCATCTAAAAATACGATTTCATCTTCTCTATAATGTGTTATTTAAATCTTTTGTATTTTCTTCCGAGTCGGAGAAAATTCCGAGAATCCAAATTAAATTGTGATATCTTTATAACGCAATTGATTTAGATTTTGTAATTTACGGAAAAGTTCTATCTTTATATAAAGTAATGATACAAATAATAAATTCTTATAATTTTAGTCCAATAATTTTCATTGTACATACGCCATATATGGCTTTAATGAATACGCTGGTCATGAAGAACTGGTCTTTCTGTATGTAATTAATTTCAAAATTTTGAATATCAACTTTAAGAGAGCATCCGACAATCGAAAATCTGAAACGCACGCATTAAGGACTTAGATGTTTCTGCTGTGGTGGCGGGCTACTTTCATTTTTGTTCGCTGCAGAAAGGCTGATATCAAAGTTCTAGATAAATAATAAGAGCTCGAAAGTATGGCTAATGCATTTAGATTTAACTCAGATATCAATCATAATGATCGCTGCTCAAATAAAATTATAATGATTATTAAATCAAACTGTAGTAGTTTCTCCAATTGCGGGTCACGCAATCTCGTGGCATGAACATCATACATGTCAAAATTCTATGTACAAAACCAATAGACAACCATGTATTTACCTTGATTATCAAAAGTATTCTAACTTGAAAATATTTTTTTCTTAAAATTAAAATCCAGTTAACCCTTCAAATGCATTTTTAAAATAAATTAGTTGAATTGTATTATTTTTCATCCTTATACATTTTTTTCATTTTGCATACTGCAATTTGTTTTGTTGTAATTGTTTTAAAATTATTTTTGTGGTTGTTTCACTTTTTTTCCAGACTTCATGAATTGTTTTATGTTTCAACATCATAAAAATCGTGTTCCGAAACGTTCCATGAATATTACACGACCGTGAAGTCACATGACCCGGAAATGGAGAAAATGATTCGTAACATGGAAAGCTAGGCCTTGCTGAAATACCCCTGTACATATTGTTCCCGTGTAGCTACTTTGAAAACGAAAAGGTGTTTCGATGACTCACTATTTGTTCTTTCAATACATATATTGCATAAAATGTAAATTGAAAAGATTTGCAAAATATCAACGAAACACCCTAACGTGACCCGGAATTGGCGACTACACTGTTACTGTTAAAAATAAAATACACTTATATATTTTAAAAATTGATCCACAAATTTTCTTTTCATAATTGTTTTATCTTATTCTTTACACTAAAAAATCACATGAAGAAGTTCCGATCATCACGCACCTGCTCAAGCCTGCAACATGATGTAAGCCATAGAACATTTGCTTATGCATGATTGTTTTTTTTAAAATTCGAATTCAAGAGGCTTAAAATTTATACTGTACCTAGGAACTTGTTTTGAGACCAGTACATGTCTACACTTGGAAGCTTGTTGGTACCCATAAGGATATGGAGGCCAAAGTACGCCTTGATTTCTAGGGCAGAAATGTCGAACCAGTCTACGTCACGGCGACCACTCTTCTCAAACTCCTGAGCAGCATACCTGTTTATTTCAATGGACACTTTCTCAAAAAAATCCTCCGACACCATCAAGTAGAAATAACTCAAAATACTGTCAGTCGGCGACAAATCATGACTTGGACCTGATTCTTCTGAGAAGGGTGCGATCGTCACAGGATGCAAATCACTCGACCAAAAATAGGGACCTTCTGAATCGCTGATCTGACTGGAGAAAGTCTCTAGTAATGATTGTGAGTTCGGATCCTCATCGTCCGTATCAGATGAAAAGGAATCCAAAGGATCATCAATGTTAATGTCTGAACCAGCAGAACTACTATGTGAATCGTCAGTTGATAAATCACTTTCGCTGTGGCTATCACGGGAAGCCATGTTAATTTTCCGCGCTGTTTACATAGTTGCTATACAACCAACGTATGACGTAAATTTTATAATTTTAGAAATAAAACCTTGCTGAACTTGTCGGAAATCCTTTTAAATTTATTTTTGGTTATTTTAAATTTAATTATAAATATTTGAAACATTTCTTTGATAACGCTTTGTCAAAGCGAATAAGAACGCGACATTCTCTGTCTTCTAAGTTATAATTAATATTTTTTGTTGACGTTACAAGTTTTTTTTTTTTTGGAACGATGGGAACAACCGCTTTTCATTCGCGGATATCTTTTTTAGTTTTATATATACAAGAATATGTTTAAGACAAAAATTGTAGTAAAAATCTTCCTTGTTTTAAATATAGTAATTTCGTCTGGAAAATTTGAACATAAGATCCACACGTTTCAATTTTGAAACAGAAATCCCCTTCTTTCAAGAACATCTGTAACTCGTCAACTTTATACGCTGAAAACGGTGTAGTCGTCATTGTATCTAAAGACGCTGTGTCGGGTATCACGTGACTTTGTGAAAGCTAAAGGTTAAAACCGGACCGGATATAATGTTTATGAAAAAGGTCTATTCCAAAAAATTGACTTTCATGACAGTTAGTATAAACATTTTCTGACTCGAGAAAAATAATAACTATTTCAAGATGAAAAAGGTAATGAACAAGTTCATGTATCTGTATATAATTTTGTAGATCTACTTGTTTTTAATTTAACAGCGTTACATAGTGAAACAAGTATTTATCTGCAATAGAAAAAAATGAAGGATTTTACTGGGAATGTAGGATGGGCTTAGTTTTTAATAGCATGAATGAATCCACAATTTTTAAACTGCGGTGAACAATGTATTAAGAGGCTATCAAAATCAATGATAAAATGAATTGTTAAAGTTTTAACTTTATACCTCACATAGTTTTCGAGCTCTTGCAAAAATAGATTTTTAGATATGTTGACTTTGGACGAAACCTTAATGTGTAAAAATAGTAGAACGTACATGTAAATGAAAGAAAAAGTGAGCAAGCTCACATACCCCACGCTTCCCCAAAACTCAAAGTGCTGAAAATCCCGGAAAAATGAAAGAATCAAAATTTCACGGTGATACGCACATACACAAATTGTGTCCTAAATATCTCCAAAGTTTGATGAAATTCTGTGCAGCGGTTTATGAGGAGTTGCGCTGACAAACTGTTTATCTCTATATTTAAGGTATGGCCAAAAATCTAATTTAAAAAGTGTGGAAATTTAAAGAAAAAATAAAGGAATCGGAATTTTCTAGTAATATGCACATCTACACATTGTGTCCTAAATATCTGCAAAGTTTGACGAAATTATGGAATCGGAATCGGAATTTCCAGGTAATATGCACATCTACACATTGTGTCCTAAATACCTGCAAAGTTTGACGAAATTCTGTGCAGCGGTTTATGAGGAGTTGCGCTGACAAACTGTTCATCTCTATATTCAAGGTATGGCCAAATGCCTAAGTTAAAAAGTGTGGAAATTCCCGGAAAAAAAAATGTAATCGGAATTTCCTGGTAATATGCACATCTACACATTGTGTCCTAAATACCTGCAAAGTTTGACAAAATTCTGTGCAGCGGTTTATGAGGAGTTGCGCTGACAAAAAAAAGGACTGACTGACTGACGGACTTGTCAAAAACATTATACCTCACGCAACTAGTTGCGTGGTGTATAATAACTGAATATTCCTACTGAAGGTTTGCTGTACAGTCCCCCGTCACCACGATAAAACTTGGTACAGACTTATGGAACGCCATAGCTGCCTTATGTGGCTATTTTATATTATGCTGAGGTTATTTCATATGAAGATGGTGCTCTTTTATATTATGCTGTGGTTTTTAATATGGAGGTGGTGCTTTATTATATTGTGCTGTTGTTATTTCATGTGATGGTGTTTTTTTTAAATACATATATCATGTCAAGATATTCCTAATATTTTTGAAGATTAAATTCAATACTGAGTTTATCAGCTATTATCTCGAAATGTTGAAAGTAAAACAAATACTAGTACTAGTAATTGATGTAATTAAAATCATTCAAATACACTATGACTATCGCTAATTCCTCTTTTTTTCATCAGTTATGCACTTGGTTTCAGGTTGTTGTATTTTGTGTATTTATGTATTCCTAGCTTGTCTAAGATTAGCACGTTTCGAAAATGTCGTTTAACTGTATATAGGTACGACATTTGCTCATTTCGGAAAATCTAGAGGGATTTGTTGTCTCTGTCATTCCGGGACGCCTCAACATTCTACATATTTAAGATCGTCACTTCCATTGCTATCACTTGCAATGCTAAATATCAAGAAGTTTTTGTTTACTGCATATTTTATACGAAAAGTTCAATTTGGTAGACGATTGAAGGGCGTTATATAAGGATTTTTAAATGTAGATTTCACCCGAAATTATGTCCGAAACTGGTAGGAAAAGTGTAGATATTGATTAAAATCAAGAGTGAACTGAGCCCGGCACCTAGTAAGGACAAAATCTACATTTAAAAATCCTATGTATTTGAAAAAAACCACCATCACATGAAATAACCACAGCACAATATAATATAAGCACCACCTCCATATTAAAAAACCACGGCATAATATAATAGAGCACCATCTTCGTATAAAATAAGCACAGCATAAGAGAGCACCATCTTCATATAAAATAAGCACAGCATAATATAAAAGAGCTCCATCTTCATATAAAATAAGCACAGCATAATATAATAGAGCACCATGTTCATATAAAATAACCACATCATAATATAAAAGAGCACCATCTTCATATAAAATAACCACAGCATAATATAAAAGAGCACCATCTTCATATAAAATAACCACAGCATAATATAAAATAACCACAGCATAATATAAAATAGCCACATAAGGCAGCTATGACGTTCCATACAGACTTCTACGGAAATCTGTAATGGGGACAGTTTAATAGACACCGAATACCATCATTTCACGAAACCGATATTGTTAAGGGAATATTTCGTGGATGTCAAGAAAGAAATTACGGACTTTTTTATTAGGTCACCTGTGTGAATCAGGTGTCTAAAAATAAAATAAATTCTCGACGAATAAAGGGTACACTCATCATGTAACTATTCTTATAATCATTCTTTATTTCTTTACCATAATGTTTGATTGTTTTTGTTTTGTTTAACGTTCCTCTAAAGAAAGTTTTACTCATATGGGATATGAAACCCACGATCAGCATCTGTTTAAATCTTGTTCCTTCTGACCGGGATAGAATGTTTAACCAAACTGATAGTCTACTTGTGTGTCAAGTTATATTGAAATTATATCAAATCTGTAGAAGGAATAGCATTTAAAAGGAATTTCACAGAAAATTCTATTTTTAGTAACCACGGCACCACCGTTTATTGAAATCAAAAACCGATATACAGAATTATGTATCTTAGTGTAGTCTACTAATGTGCCAAGTTATATTGAAATCAGAACAAAACTGTAGGAGGAGTAGCGTTTTGAAGAATTGTTTACAGACAGACAGACAGACGGACACCTTACTATCGCATAAGCTCTTCTGGTCTCTGACCAGTAGAACTTAAAATAAACCAAAAAATTCATGTCGAAGAGGGGGGTATATCCTACTCCACATTTTCCTCATATTTTTGAAAAGTTGTTTCAATATGGCGACGCTGTTAAATTTTAGATTTACTAAACACCAGTTGCATGTAATCTAGAAAACGATCTCGTAGTGGATCAGAATGCACGACATTAAGAACAATGACAACACCAAAGATATAAAAAGGTCCTTCAGTGGCCGCTGGCTCAGCGAATATACCTGGTTTTTATATGATGACTTAGAATGTGTAAGTATTTCCAATAATAAAAGTGATGATACTGAAACTTATTTATTTTAATGATTCCAGATGAAAGACAAAAATTAACTTCATATCTTTTGTTTCAGATGATGCTGTCTGAAAGTGAAGGTGAGGAAAAGACTTCAAAAAAAGACAAAAAGGTGCTGATAAACATATGTGAATATTAATTGAAGTTATGTTCATCAAATATAGAAATAACTATGCGTATTTTAAATATTTAGAAGGAGTTATAATTGAAATTAGTAAAAAATAAGTCGTGTTTATCTGTGCTTTACCAGCAATCATGGCAAACGTCAATTTATAGAAGGTTCTTTTTATTAATTAAGATAATTATTGATGCCACGGAAAATCCAGATGAAATTACCAAATACCATCTTTAAGGTAAGACCACAGCTCGAGTCCCCAAAGCATGTAAGGAGGATATTTAAAATCTGCTGTGTTAGAACCAAATTCTCCCGCCCGTAGGAGATAGCATGGATATGAACATACCAAATTATAATACATCACAAAAAGATTATTTATTCTGCTGCAGATGTCATTTAATTGATGTCTTTTATCTTGTATTTTAAAAAGCCACAAGCGATAGACCCTGTGAATGAGGAGAATCCGACAACTGATGAGGTTGTTCTTCCTAGGCTCTCTATGGAAGAGAATGAGGTATTGATAAGCATAATAATTCTCGTATCTATTGATTTAGAATTAAGTTAAAATGCTTATTTTGAAAATTTAATTTAAAATATCCAGATACTATATTATTAATATCAGATATAATGTTAGCGAAAGTGGTCGTTATAAGATAAAAAATCATAATTTTTGAAAATTTTATTTCATTTCAGACAATCATGGACGCCGTGGAAAACCTTCCTACAACAAGAGAGAGAGAAAATCCAGATGAAATTAACGAAGGTAAGACCACTGCCTGCGCCTGCAAAGAAAGACATTTAAACACTCGAATAAGCGTTCTAAAGCTCTGTTCAACATGTTCACAGGGAAGGTTAATTATATTTTGAATCGTATTCAAAGAGATTATATCATGCGTTTTAGTTTAATTTGAACTATATTACTCATCAAATTCTTAAGCATTAATTCCATTTAGCATCAGAACACTTAAGTATTATTTTCTTTCACACATGCGAAGTCGCCAGCCTGGTGGAGAACATCTGTTCTATTAATTAGCTGCAGAACTGTAGCTGTATACTGTATTCACAATTGAATCTCATCTCGGAAATACTTCTCGCATCTCTTTTTCTTTAATAAAATCGTTAATTTATTAGCATAGGGGTAGTAATGAAAGAAAATTGATAATGTCATTTAAGACTTTGTATAATGCATGTGATAGAATATTTTAATCATTTCCTTTTTTGAATGAAATCGCACGATTGAATCAGTAAAAATTAACAATTTATCTTGTAAAACTACAACTAGTTCGGTCGCCATGCGTCAATAATTCGATCATCTAGTTTAAGTTATGTTTTATAATGAAATATTTTGTTTATGAAATGACTTTCTAAGGCCGCAAGCAATGGAACCCCTTGATGAGCAGGAAAATGATGATGATCAAGCTCCCGACATCGATGTAGATATCCTGTAGGATATCATTCTACCGCCCGGCATGAAACAGGAAAGTACAGATGATTTAGAAGAATCAAGTAAGTATCTTCAATCCAAGTAAATAAGACAGATTTCACACTTGGAGTATCATTGATGAGCAACCTAAAAAAAATCCCGAATCCAATTCCCCGTGGAGTCAGATGTGAAGTCACATCTATCTGAAATCACATCCAAGTTTGACCGTTTAAATAGGGCTTAAGGTTGTCAACAGTTTTCCCCCTCTGATTCATATGTCAATTTTCACAAACTTCAAAAGACATCCAAAAGCTAAAGTTCATTTAAATTTTTATGTATTTTTATAAATGAATTTGTATGATATTCCGATGAATATGTTAGAAATTGTTTATTTTCTTTAGAAACTCGAGACTGGGAAAAGAGGGCCTACTTTGCCGTTGGGTTTGAAGATAATGCCAATGTCAAATGCCAAGATCAAATTGGCGGAACCCAAGGATAGGACGTGTCACAAGCAATACATGTGTGAAATGTGAAAGTCTTAGCACCACCCATTCAAAAGTTATTTGCAAGGTTAACATTTTTGTGGACAAACAGATAGAAAGACAGACAGCTAGACAGACGGATGGACATGACAAAAACTAAGCATCCCCAAATCTATGATTATGGGGGCATAAAAAACTTGTTACTTCGAAAAAAAAATTAAATTTAATATTTTTATAATAATTAATATATCTGTTAACATTATTCAATTGTACTTACAGCTACCTTCCTTATTTCAATTACTATCTGATGATTTCTCTGATGATTTTGACCTCCCAGACTTGATATACAGTACCCAAAGTACTCCTCAGTTAGACCATATGGAACAGACAGGTCCAGCACGCAGCAGTTCATTTTCCACGGGGATAGATAGTTCTTTTTCTGTAGAGACAACTGACAATGCTACTGCCGTGGAAACAGATAGCAACACCGCTAATAATGCTGGAACTTTTACCAACACAAATGGGACAGACCTAATTACCAACACAAATGAACCAGCCTAGTTACCAATACAAATGAGGCAGACTTGGTTACCAACACAAACGATGCTGGCCTAGTTACCAACACAAATGAGGCAGGCCTAGTTACCAACACAAACCAAATGTTCGAGACAAGCCCTTACTCGAATCACTCTCCTGTTGTAAGTGTTTTTTTTAATTCATATTTTAATTTTTTTTGGATGTTAATATATGTTGACATAATTTGGATGTTAATACATTGTATATGTTGACATAATTATTTTGTGTAGTCATAGTTATGAGGGTTAATCCAAAAGTAATATTTTCTAAAACGTTGGCGTTTTCTATCGTGTTTTTGCGTTTATCGTGTTCCTTTGCATCTCATCGCTAATAATCCTTATATAAAGTTGAAACACCCGAGATATCCCGAGTCCGATTTTTGTTTTGTTTATTTTTTACGACTTGTTAAAAATGGTGCGGGCAGAGAAAGGGATGGGATTTTCGGACGGCCTATATTTAGCGATTGTGAGGATGTACAGCAGCTAGATGTCGGTAAAAATGATACGGGATGGTTTATGAAGGCACCACAACTTGACGTCAGTAGACAGGGCATCTACGTATTTCTAAAGCGATGGAAATATGGCAGTGATCTGACCATGAAACCAAGGACCGTGAAAGAAGACGCCAACAAACTAAAACCGCTACACTTGAAATTCATGGACGCTTGATTGTCGAAAATCAATGAACTTACTACAACTATGCTTCAGAGAAAACGTTTTAAGTGTTCGGGATCCGTTTCCAGCAGTCTTGTAAGAAAAAAAAAACGAGCCGCGTTAGAATGGAAAACAGTCTTGTCAAAAACTTGTGCACATGTAAATCATAAGATTGTTTATATAAGGTTGTTCATGAATAATATTTATTTTCTGTTGCACTTTTTTTAATTGTGCAAAGACTCATTGTTTATAATCTTGTATTTTATTTTGTTATATCATGCAATATTTTATTTTTGCACACTTCGAAAATGAAAGACGTATATTTTATTTCAAGGACTTCATCATATTTTACAGATTATTAACAACACCCTAAAATTCACGATAGCAAGTTGTTGAAGAGTATACCAGACAATTACATATGTATTAACTTAAGAGATAGACAAAACAAAGACGATACAGTTCAGAAAACAGTGTGACTAATCCTGACTTACCCAGCACAAGTCAAGAAAGCTACAATCAAATTAAGAGCTCCGAACCACTGGGAAACCACAATATTGCACATACAGAAACAACTGAAGAGATAACCGACAGTACTTATACGGAGGTCACAGAAACCAACACTGGAATTAGTGAAAACTGTGCACAAAACAGCCCAGAACAAAATGGTTTCAGGCAATAATTTGAAAAAAAAATCAGAGCAGTGAAAATGTGTATTTGTGGATTTTTTGGCTAAAGCTTTATAACGTGACGGACAATGAGTCTGGCCATTGAATGCAGTCTTGAAGGACAGGCTGAAACTTAGCTATAAACACTCACCACCCAACAGAGAAATAACCTCGCTGACTTCAAGGAGTGTCTTAAAAGTAGATTTGCTTCACAAGAAAGAATAATTTCTCCCCTATCCATGAAACAGCAGCATGAAGAATCAACACAAACATACCTATCAATCACCCTCCCCCTAACAAAAAAAGATTCTTCACGTCATTAAACTTGACTATTTTAACCAACCGCATAAAAAATCTTGCCTATAATTTAAGACGGCCTCTTTAAATGTATTTTTTATTTAACATCCTTTATTCCCGCCTGAAATATATTATATGGTTATTCAGCTTATATTTGCATGAATGGTTGTATAAATGCAAGAGTTTGCAAAATTTGGAAATGTTTCGGGCTTACTCGTATATACGTAATACAAACTCAGAGTTCAATAAAACGTCAAGATATTGAATGCTAATTTTTTCTAGATTTTTTGTAGTATTTTATTAAAGACCATTTTTAGCTCACCTGAGCCGAAGGCTCAAGTGAGATTTTCTGATCACATTTTGTCCGTCGTCCGTCCGTCTGTAAACTTTTCACTTTTTTGACTTCTTCTCAAGAACCACTGGGCCAATTTTGACCAAACGTAGTACAAAGCATCCTTGCGGGAAGGGGAATTTAAATTGTTAAAATGAAGGGCCAAGTCCCCTCACAAGGGGAGACAATAAACAAAAGACAAAAATAGGGTGGGGTCATTAAAAAATCTTCTCAAGAACCACTGGGCCAATAAAGCTGAAACTTATGTGGAAGCATTTTGGGGTAGTGTAGATTCTAAATTGTTCAAATCCACAGGAAGAAACAAGACCTTTCAGTTAAAACTGAAAGGCGGCTTTCAGTAACTTTCCAGTGGTCATTCAGCCACTGAATGGCACATACATTTTAGTGACCTTTTAGTTATCTTTCAGTCACATTTCAGATATCTTTTAGTCACCATTCAGCGGACACATTTCCGTCAACTTTCAGTGGCCTTTCCATCAACTTTCAGTGACCTTTCCGTCGTCTTTCAGTGACCTTTCCGTCGACTTTCAGTGACCCTTCTGTCGTCTTTCAGTGACCATTCCGTCGACTTTAAGTGACCTTTCTGTCGTCTTTCAGTGACCTTTCCGCTACCTTTCAGTGATACAATGTATTTGAGTCTCAATTTAGCAATTTTTTCACCAGCGTATTATTTAAAATTAGATATTTTTCCTTAACAATGAAGCAATATTTTGAATAAAGATTTATTATTCAATCTTAATTGTGTTTTTTTTACTTCTCGTGATCAAATTCGGGTACCTTAATATATGTCTAAGTAATTATTATTTTTAATTACAAGAATAAATAAATCGTTTATACATGCCTCTTGTAGATAAAAAAATATATATAGGAGATTTTAGCTTTCTAAATGATATTGCTTTAATAAAATCATTCTTCTAAGTTTTTAGATAGAGAATTTACAACGATCTTAAATCTTTGACACAGGAACTGGTACGTGCCCGTATCTGATAATTGTCATCATCCCGATCGGAGATGTATATTTAATTAGTCTGTCCCAAAAATAAAATATGTTAGACTTATTCAAAATGATTTTTAATTTTCTAGTTACACTTAGAAAACGAAAATTCTTCAAGTGATAAAAAATGATGATCCGATAACTGATTCAAAATTTAAATAAATGCATAACATTCTATAATGCTTATACGTGTATCTTTTTCATGGAAATATATAGTTTTGATTTTATGAGACAGAATTTATATTATTTAAACCATTTCTAGAAGATCGCAAGTATTAATTGATCAATTTCGTTTCTTAATTATGTCATTGTCAAAACTGCAGGATATTAAGTTTTTGAAAGACATTATTTTAAATTCATTTTCAATTACAAGAATAAATAAATCGTTTATACATGCCTCTTGTAAAAAAAATATATAGGAGATTTTAGCTTTCTAAATGATATTGCTTTAATAAAATCATTCATCTAAGTTTTTAGATAGAGAATTTTCAACGATCTTAAATCTTTGACACAGGAACAGGTGCCCGTCTCTGATAATTGTCATCATCCCGTTAGGAGATGTGTAATTAATTTGTCTGTCCCCAAAATCCGCGCAACTAACATAGAATATACAAAAGATATACAAGATATATACACATCGCAGCTCCTCGATACAACAGGTAAACTGATTTTTCCATCGATTTCTAAAAATTTATTGATTTTAAATCCTCATTTGTCAACAAGAAGTCGTAGCGTAATTGATAAGGTCGCGGACATCTAAGCAGGAGACCAGGGTTCGATTCTGGGCGTGGGAGCTTTTTTTTTCTTGTATTAATTTTTTCCTATCTTTTTAAATGCGGAATTAGATACATTTAATGCTATTATAGCAGGAAAAAGTGAAATAAAAATTTTAGGTAAAAGAATAAGCCGATTATTCAATAAAAATATTCAACTGAATGATCACGGAAAGGTCACTGAAATGTATGTGCCATTCAGTCGACTGAATGGTAACTGAATGACCACGGAAAGGTCACGGGAAAAGGTCTTTTCAGTGACCATTCAGTGGCCATTCAGCCACCATTCAGTCGACTGAATGGTGGATTTTCATCCTGTGATCATGACCCCGGAGGTTGGGCGGGGCCACAATGGGAAATCAAAGTTTTACATATAAGTATATAGGAAAAATCTTCTTGTGAAGAACCATTGGGCAAGAAAAGCTGAAGCTTATGTGGAAGCACCCTGTGGTAGTGTAGATTCTAAATTGTTCAATTGTTCATGACCCCCGGGTGTAGGGCGGGGTCACAATGGGGAATCAATGTTTTACATAGAAATATATAGGAAAAATCTTCGAAAATCTTTTTCTCATGAACCACAAGGCAAGAAAATCTAAAACTTACCTGGAAGCATCCAGGGGTAGTGTAGATTCTAAGTTGTTCAAATCATGACCCCGGGGGTAAGGCGGGGTTACAATGGGGAATTAAATTTTTATATAGAAATATATAGGAAAAATCTTTTTCTCAACAACCACTGGGCCAGAAAAGCTAAAACTAATGTGGAATCATCCTGAGGTAGTGTAGATTTCAAATTGCTTAAATTATGATCATTGGGGTAGGGTGGGGTCACAATATGTATTACAAGGGGGAAATCTGGTAAAAACAGAATGGTCACAGATTCTCAGGTGAGCGATGTGGCCCATGGGCCTCTTGTTTAGCTATATAATATATCTCTTTTTTTATTTTTGGTTTGGAAAGATATCGAAATCACTTAAGAAAAGAAGGAAAATTGAACTTTGAGGTAATTCAAAATGATATTAGTTCGTAATTTAAATACATGTTATTTTACTAATCGTACTTTATGCTTTAACAATTTTATGATCATCATATAAAGCAAATACTATATTTCCACAGCGTATGGCTCTATAATGTTAATTACAAATATCTTAAGGAAGAAACATACCGTGCAAAATAATTTTAGATTCATGTGTACATTGTTGTTGTTTATATAATTGCAGCCCGTGAGTTTAGAAGAAGCACTGTTTACTTTGAAGGGTTGTAAAGTCCGTTTCTTTTGAAAGGTATCAGTGTTCCATCAACTGCGTAAAAAGTCTTGCCAACAGTTAAAGAATGCCTCCTCAAATTTAATATCCTGAATACCCGCCTGTATTATATATCTTTTTTTTTATTTATGATTGTAAAGATACCCTCGACATCGCTTAATATGAGAAGGGAAATCCAACTGGGATTTGGTGGCCACACTGCTCTGCTAACCCTTAAGGGTGTAGTTGCAGAGCGGCCTGAGATCTCAGTTGGCAAGACGTACAAGGTCACATACATAAAAGCAACAAATAACTTTAATTGCCAAAGAAACTATAACTCGAGGTTATCAACAAAAGTTTAGGTATTTCAAATGATATTACTTCTTAACTTAAGAACATTTGATTTTACTATTTACTTTATGCTTTAACTTATTTTTATGATCATCATAGACCAGTTTACTCTCACGACATCGCCGTATTTTGTACAAATTTTTCGTCCAAAATACGTTTCACGTTTTGCTATTATGAAAATACGGAAATTAAAGATACACTTGTTAGAATTCAGAAGTTAGTTTTCCTTATGATCTGTCTCAGTTTCATGCTTTTTTATTTGCTAAAAGAATTTCAAATTCAATTATGTGGGTTTGCCAAAACGCCGTGGTATTTAATGATCAAGATCCTGTTATTTAACCATGTTTTAGTATTCAGAAAAGCAAAGTAAAATTGATGGCAAGTGAAATCTTACTGGCAAATGCCAAATCTCACGGACAAATCTTATCAAAAATACTGAGAGATAAGAATATTGGTTAACAGGTTTTCTTCTTGACATAAAATTACTATTAAAATTTTAGAAAATCAATACTGTGACTGTCGGATTAATATTCTTTGTTATTGGAGCTTTTGCTTCATGGAACAAAATGTACTAGTTCTAGTACTTAAACAAATCTGGTATACTATGAACTGTATATCTATCTTTGTATGTCAATGCAAAAATGTTTATCGATTTTTCTTTTAAAAAATGGAAAATGATTTTTTGTTTACTTTAAACAATATAAGGAAACAGTGGGAATTTATTTTTTTTTAAATTCCATTCAATAGGTATATTGCTGATATTAGTCCCACCTTCCATTTAATGTATTTATGAATGGGATTACAAGTTTTTAAAGTTGTTATTTAAAAGTAAGACTTGTATTTCTTATTTAAATTACGTTTCCACATTGTCTAGACGAAAAATATTTTCCTTAGTATAGTTAAACCTCGCAATATTGTCCGTTTCCTGTTATTAGTCTGACCCCAAATTTAATCATGGCGGTAAAATATTTACAAGGCTGAAAGCATGACGATGTTTTCAACATTTATAACTACTTTTGTGCTCTTTTCACTTAGATTTGGTAATAAGATTAAAGTATGACAATTGTATTTTTTGTCAGATATGTCGGCGATATTTATTTTGAAATTGATTAGTAGCATCAAAGAGCTCCCAACGACCGACAATCATCTTAACTTTATGAACGTGGTAGTCGGCGCATTCATCAACAAGATCAAATATATCACTGTGAATGTTATTTCTTGCCGCCATTTCATTTAGTTCCTAATCTCAATCATCAAAAGGCAACTGAGAAAAGGAAAATCAATGTGTTTAAATGACCTAATACATGTTTTATGTAACCAAGAAAAACGGACAAGATTTGAAGAAACAAATCAAATTAAAAAAAAATTGTATTTGAAAAGTAGAATAACATATTTTGAGTCGGGCTAATTTTCGTGGGTCGGTCGGCTTAGGGAAAACAAACAAAATTTTAATTTAGGCCTAACCCCACCCCCACGCTCCTTTTCTCAAAATTCTATTTCTATATAATTTTGATAAATAGCAATTGATAATTATTTATTCCAAGTAGAATCCTGCTAAATTTAAATATTAACAAAGTACAACATTCTCAAATATTCCTACAGTGAAGATTATGAATAGGAACTGAAGATTGACTCCATAGCATGTAATCTATTCATAAATGTGTCGGACAATATCTATACTTATCTTAAGTAAGAAACACAAACAGACACAGACAGCTCATATGAATTATCAATTGGCTTAATCACTAAAAGATCTATTATAATAGATCATGGAAACATAATTTAATTTAAGTAGAAGAAAAGAAAAAGTTATAGAACCCACCTTTGAAGTCAATGAATCCTCCAGCTTGGCGAACAATACTAGGTTTTCATTGGGACCAGTTAAAATACCAGTAAAATTACGATCATTTAAAAAAGGCAAAAATAATATTCAATAATGGCTGAATTTCATGCGGTAATCACCCTCCCCCTAACAAAAAAAGATTCTTCACGTCATTAAACTTGACTATTTTAACCAACCGCATAAAAAATCTTGCCTATAATTTAAGACGGCCTCTTTAAATGTATTTTTTATTTAACATCCTTTATTCCCGCCTGAAATATATTATATGGTTATTCAGCTTATATTTGCATGAATGGTTGTATAAATGCAAGAGTTTGCAAAATTTGGAAATGTTTCGGGCTTACTCGTATATACGTAATACAAACTCAGAGTTCAATAAAACGTCAAGATATTGAATGCTAATTTTTTCTAGATTTTTTGTAGTATTTTATTAAAGACCATTTTTAGCTCACCTGAGCCGAAGGCTCAAGTGAGATTTTCTGATCACATTTTGTCCGTCGTCCGTCCGTCTGTAAACTTTTCACTTTTTTGACTTCTTCTCAAGAACCACTGGGCCAATTTTGACCAAACGTAGTACAAAGCATCCTTGCGGGAAGGGGAATTTAAATTGTTAAAATGAAGGGCCAAGTCCCCTCACAAGGGGAGACAATAAACAAAAGACAAAAATAGGGTGGGGTCATTAAAAAATCTTCTCAAGAACCACTGGGCCAATAAAGCTGAAACTTATGTGGAAGCATTTTGGGGTAGTGTAGATTCTAAATTGTTCAAATCCACAGGAAGAAACAAGACCTTTCAGTTAAAACTGAAAGGCGGCTTTCAGTAACTTTCCAGTGGTCATTCAGCCACTGAATGGCACATACATTTTAGTGACCTTTTAGTTATCTTTCAGTCACATTTCAGATATCTTTTAGTCACCATTCAGCGGACACATTTCCGTCAACTTTCAGTGGCCTTTCCATCAACTTTCAGTGACCTTTCCGTCGTCTTTCAGTGACCTTTCCGTCGACTTTCAGTGACCCTTCTGTCGTCTTTCAGTGACCATTCCGTCGACTTTAAGTGACCTTTCTGTCGTCTTTCAGTGACCTTTCCGCTACCTTTCAGTGATACAATGTATTTGAGTCTCAATTTAGCAATTTTTTCACCAGCGTATTATTTAAAATTAGATATTTTTCCTTAACAATGAAGCAATATTTTGAATAAAGATTTATTATTCAATCTTAATTGTGTTTTTTTTACTTCTCGTGATCAAATTCGGGTACCTTAATATATGTCTAAGTAATTATTATTTTTAATTACAAGAATAAATAAATCGTTTATACATGCCTCTTGTAGATAAAAAAATATATATAGGAGATTTTAGCTTTCTAAATGATATTGCTTTAATAAAATCATTCTTCTAAGTTTTTAGATAGAGAATTTACAACGATCTTAAATCTTTGACACAGGAACTGGTACGTGCCCGTATCTGATAATTGTCATCATCCCGATCGGAGATGTATATTTAATTAGTCTGTCCCAAAAATAAAATATGTTAGACTTATTCAAAATGATTTTTAATTTTCTAGTTACACTTAGAAAACGAAAATTCTTCAAGTGATAAAAAATGATGATCCGATAACTGATTCAAAATTTAAATAAATGCATAACATTCTATAATGCTTATACGTGTATCTTTTTCATGGAAATATATAGTTTTGATTTTATGAGACAGAATTTATATTATTTAAACCATTTCTAGAAGATCGCAAGTATTAATTGATCAATTTCGTTTCTTAATTATGTCATTGTCAAAACTGCAGGATATTAAGTTTTTGAAAGACATTATTTTAAATTCATTTTCAATTACAAGAATAAATAAATCGTTTATACATGCCTCTTGTAAAAAAAATATATAGGAGATTTTAGCTTTCTAAATGATATTGCTTTAATAAAATCATTCATCTAAGTTTTTAGATAGAGAATTTTCAACGATCTTAAATCTTTGACACAGGAACAGGTGCCCGTCTCTGATAATTGTCATCATCCCGTTAGGAGATGTGTAATTAATTTGTCTGTCCCCAAAATCCGCGCAACTAACATAGAATATACAAAAGATATACAAGATATATACACATCGCAGCTCCTCGATACAACAGGTAAACTGATTTTTCCATCGATTTCTAAAAATTTATTGATTTTAAATCCTCATTTGTCAACAAGAAGTCGTAGCGTAATTGATAAGGTCGCGGACATCTAAGCAGGAGACCAGGGTTCGATTCTGGGCGTGGGAGCTTTTTTTTTCTTGTATTAATTTTTTCCTATCTTTTTAAATGCGGAATTAGATACATTTAATGCTATTATAGCAGGAAAAAGTGAAATAAAAATTTTAGGTAAAAGAATAAGCCGATTATTCAATAAAAATATTCAACTGAATGATCACGGAAAGGTCACTGAAATGTATGTGCCATTCAGTCGACTGAATGGTAACTGAATGACCACGGAAAGGTCACGGGAAAAGGTCTTTTCAGTGACCATTCAGTGGCCATTCAGCCACCATTCAGTCGACTGAATGGTGGATTTTCATCCTGTGATCATGACCCCGGAGGTTGGGCGGGGCCACAATGGGAAATCAAAGTTTTACATATAAGTATATAGGAAAAATCTTCTTGTGAAGAACCATTGGGCAAGAAAAGCTGAAGCTTATGTGGAAGCACCCTGTGGTAGTGTAGATTCTAAATTGTTCAATTGTTCATGACCCCCGGGTGTAGGGCGGGGTCACAATGGGGAATCAATGTTTTACATAGAAATATATAGGAAAAATCTTCGAAAATCTTTTTCTCATGAACCACAAGGCAAGAAAATCTAAAACTTACCTGGAAGCATCCAGGGGTAGTGTAGATTCTAAGTTGTTCAAATCATGACCCCGGGGGTAAGGCGGGGTTACAATGGGGAATTAAATTTTTATATAGAAATATATAGGAAAAATCTTTTTCTCAACAACCACTGGGCCAGAAAAGCTAAAACTAATGTGGAATCATCCTGAGGTAGTGTAGATTTCAAATTGCTTAAATTATGATCATTGGGGTAGGGTGGGGTCACAATATGTATTACAAGGGGGAAATCTGGTAAAAACAGAATGGTCACAGATTCTCAGGTGAGCGATGTGGCCCATGGGCCTCTTGTTTAGCTATATAATATATCTCTTTTTTTATTTTACATTGGAAAGATATCGACATCACTTAAGAAAAGAAGGAAAATTGAACTTTGAGGTAATTCAAAATGATATTAGTTCGTAATTTAAATACATGTTATTTTACTAATCGTTCTTTATGCTTTAACAATTTTATGATCATCATATAAAGCAAATACTATATTTCCACAGCGTATGGCTCTATAATGTTAATTACAAATATCTTAAGGAAGAAACATACCGTGCAAAATAATTTTGGATTCATGTGTACATTGTTGTTGTTTATAAAATTGCAGCCCGTGAGTTTAGAAGAAGCACTGTTTACTTTGAAGGGTTGTAAACTCCGTTTCTTTTGAAAGGTATCAGTGTTCCATCAACTGCGTAAAAAAGTCTTGCCAACAATTAAAGAATGCTTCCTCAAATTTAATATCCTGAATACCCGCCTGTATTATATATCTTTTTTTTTTATTTATGATTGTAAAGATACCCTCGACATCGCTTAATATGAGAAGGGAAATCCAACTGGGATTTGGTGGCCACACTGCTCTGCTAACCCTTAAGGGTGTAGTTGCAGAGCGGCCTGAGATCTCAGTTGGCAAGACGTACAAGGTCACATACATAAAAGCAACAAAAAACATTAATTGCCAAAGAAACTATAACTCGAGGTTATCAACAAAAGTTTAGGTATTTCAAATAATATTACTTCTTAACTTAAGAATATTTGATTTTACTATTTACTTTATGCTTTAACTTAATTTTATGATCATCATAGACCTGTTTACTCTCACGACATCGCCGTATTTTGTACAAATTTTTCGTCCAAAATACGTCTCACGTTTTGCTTTTATGAAAATACGGAAATTAAAGATACACTTGTTTAGAATTCAGAAGTTAGTTTTTCTTATGATCTGTCTCATTTTCATGCTTTTTTATTTGCTAAAAAAATTTCAAATTCAATTATGTGGTTTTGCCAAACGCCGTGGTATTTAAGGATCAAGATCATGTTATTTAACGATGTTTTAGTAATCAGAAAAGCAAAGTAAAATTGATGGCAAGTGAAATCTTACTGGCAAATGCCAGATCTCACGGACAAATCTAATCAAAAATACTGAGAGATAAGAATATTGGTCAACAGGTCTGTAAATATGATCAATCATGGCTTTGCAGTTCTCAAGAAGATTTTCCCAGATTTTTCCTGTACATTACTATGTACAACTTTGATCGTCCATTGTGGCTCCGCCGTACCCCCGGGGGTCATGATCTGAACACATTTGCATCTACACTACTTGAGGATACTTCCATTAAAATTTGACCAATCATATTTCTATGTAAAAAGTTGATCCTCCATTGTGGCCCCGCCCTAGCGGTCATGATTAGAATAAACTTGAATCTACACTGCCTGAAAATGATTTCACATAAGTTTTATCTTTCCTGGTCCAGTGGTTTTTGAGAAGAAGATTTTAGAAAGATGCCATTATTTGTGCAGTATTTTTCAGTTATCTCCCCTTGGAATGGGGCGTAATCCTTAATTTGAACAAACTTGAATCCCCTTCACCCAAGGATACTTTATGGCAAGTTTGGTTGGAATTATTCCAGCGGTTCTTGAGAAGAAGTCGAAAATGTGAAAAATTATAGACAGACGGACGCCGGACAAAATGTGAGCAGAAAAGCTCACTTGAGATTTCAACTCAGATGAGCTAAAACAATATATTTCAAGCAACTTGTTGCGTGGTGTATAATAACTATATGGTCACAAATTAATTGATTTATATAGCCTAGAAACTTTAAGATCTTAAAATCGTAAAATACGAGGTCTCTGAAGGAGATTCAAATAAAGAACAATTTGTACATGCATTATTATAAGAAGCGTTCAAGGTTTCATTAATATAACCACTTCACTAACTTGTTTCAGGGTTTTAGGTACGGCTCATTCTGCATGCTGACAAAAGCAGGTATTTAAAAAATACACTATAATAGCTTAATTATAATAGGTTAAATACGTCATTCACGCTGATCCATACAATTGAGATTGCGCCGGATTTCATTGTATATAAATATATTTTTGATTAATGCAAGATATGCTAAGAAAATTAATTCGGTTTAATATTTTCTGACATAACTGTTACAGGTCAGACATTATGAGTGTATTCAATTAAGACAACCAATGTCGCACTGGTGTTAAATGTGCGCATGCTCACTAAATAAAACATCTCGTGTAGTGTTTATCTAAATATGGCGCTTTTTACAGCGTCTCTATCGCTAATGAACTTATTGAAGTAAATAAGCATGGGTTCGATGAAGATAATGTCGACGTATAATTCAGTTCCTATCCAAACTAATCTATCGTTCGAGAAAATATTTAAGAAGGTACAGTACCACAATTGTTTTAACTTGATTTTAGGAAATGCTTTCCTTTAAGCAAGGAAACGTTTCACGAAATTCTGTTAAAAATTGGTCCCAAATTGCCAAATCAGACATAACGAGAGAGAAAAGTCTCCTTTCAGCTGAGAAACAATTTTTTTATATGCTTGTGGTATTTGTGCAACACTATCAGCATGCGCGAAATAGCTCTATCGCTTGGTGTGTCCAGATCTGTTTTTCTTTGTATAAGGACAGTGTGCAGTGCACTTTGCGACCTTCGCAGCCAAGTGATAGCATGGTCAGAAGTTCACAGACAGGAAATTTTTTTTTCGAAATGGGAAGGGGAATTCCTAGGCTAGTAGGTGTAATCGATGGTACATCACAATGAATGGAATTCCTTAAGGAGATAAAGATTATATAAATAGGAAGAGGTATCCTTCCTTGCAATTGCAGATACATGTAGCTTCCGAGGCCAAACAATACAAACTCTGACATATTCATGCAAAATCAATTTTCACACTTACCTTCCGTTTTCTTTTCCCGCCATTGATTCACCTGTTTCTCCAGCCATGTCAGAGTGACTGCAGGCAGGAAGGGGAACAAGCTACGACAAAAAGTGTGTCGCACCTTAAACTCGTAGGACAAAGTCTATGCACCTCATTTCTCAATCCTTAGAGGGATGTAGTAACAAGCCATTATCTACAGAGACAAAGCTAGATACAAGTACATCTCATCAGAAGCCTGACCATCAGGAGGAGGTACTGCACAACACCACACCACAACAGAAGAAGCAAACGCCTCTCGAAAGAATTCGAAGCCAGGCCACCAAATGAAGACAGCCAAAAACCTCAAGCTACAACCCAAGAAGCAGCAGAAAAAAAGACCAACTGCCAAAGACAGCCCAATCGTCAAATGAAAACCCTGCATTTTTTTCTGGACAAGCGTACCGTAAGGATTATTGAAAATGACTCACTAAAAGCCTGCAGAAAAAACCTCTCCCAACACCCAGGAGCTCTGATGCATTCGAGGATGCAAGGATAAAACTGATCTTTGACATGGACTTCGATATTTGTGCTCCAACTGCCAGCCACGTCTTACTTTTGGTTTAGAAACTTACACAGACAAATTATTGACTGTTTTTGCTGTTCAGATTATTACTACCCTCGTAGTACCCACCATTAACATGGATTCATGAACAATGACTTTATATGATGCGTTCGAGGAAAAGTCTTTTTACTTTAAGAAAGCAGAATCAACAGTAGGCCAAAACCTCCAGCCAATAAGGAGGAGCAGGTAACAGAAGATTCATTCAACTGAATTGCCTAGAAGTTAAAAAGTGGCTTAATGACAAGGTAAGGAAAGATTTAGAATAGATTTATGTGCTTTATATAGAAGCAAAAAGATTTTTGGATAGAGTGGATATATTTTCTGACCTTCATCACAACTTTGTCTTTCCAGCTTGGGACAAAATGCGCTTGTGGTCACTGCAGTAGTGAACACTTGTTGGGTCATTCTGTGAGACCGCCATCAACAAAACTTAATAATTTCAGAACCCTCTTCAACACTTACTTGTCGCCTGCTTGTCACGGTGGTTAGATCGTCTGCTCTAGAGTCACGAAGTAAGGAATCAATCTGTATGCCGCGGGTCGAATCCCATTATGGGACTAGAGACCGGTCCTCCGGATGAGACCGTATAAACCGAGGTTACTGTGTCGCAGCAGGTGCTGGCACGAAAAAGATCCCTTCCCTGCTCAATGGCCCCGAGTGCCGAGTATTGGGCAATATTTGCCGATTTCCAACGGCGAATGGTGACGTCTCTTTGTGACAAAGCTGTTGTTTATGAAATTAAAATTCTACTGATTCATATTTAATTTAAAACATTGAATGTATTGTGCAGTATAGTTTTAGAAAGTTGGTATTTATTCATTTTTAGCTCTACTGGTCAGAGATCAGAAGAGCTTATGCAATAGTAATGTGTCCGTCGTCCGTCTGTCTGTCCGTCTGTCTGTAAACAATTCTTCAAAACGCTACTCCTCCTACAATTTTAGTCTGATTTCAATATTACTTGGCACACAAGTAGACTACACTAAGATACATAGAATAGTGCATCGGTTTTTAATTTCGATGAAAGGTGTTGCCATGGTTACTAAAAATAGAATTTTCTGTGAAATTCCTTAAAAACGCTACTCCTTCTACAGTTTTGGTCTGATTTCAATGTTACTTGGCACACAAGTAGACTATACTAAGATACATAGAATAGTGCAATGGTTTTTGATTTCGATGAACGGTGTTGCCATGGTTACAAAAAATAGAATTTTCTGTGAAATTCATTTAAAACGCTACTCATTCTACAGTTTTGGTCTGATTTCAATATAACCTGGCACACAAGTAGGCTTCACTAAGATACATAGAATAGTGCAATGGTTTTTGGTTTCGATGAACGGTGTTGCCATGGTTACTAAAAATAGAATTTTCTGTGAAATTTTTATAAAACGCTACTCCTTCTACAGTTTTGGTCTGATTTCAATATAACTTGGCACACAAGTAGACTACACAAGATACATAGAATAGTGCATTGGTTTTTAATTTCGATGAACGGTGTTACCATGGTTACTAAAAATAGAATTTTCTGTGAAATTCCTTTAAAACGCTACTCCTTCTACAGTTTTAGTTTGATTTCAAAATAAGTTGGCACACAAGTAGACTACACAAAGATACATAAAATAGTGCAATGGTTTTTGATAAGTACAAACCAGTAGAGCTACAGTCTTGACAGAGACTTCTGGTTTAAAGTATGTCTTGATATTGAAAATGTTAAGATAATTTTGAAATAAATTTTCATCTACTACTAGTTATTTTCAGGGTTTTAAGGACAGATGACATCAATTAAGTAGTGAGGAGTTTGGAATAAGTGGGTTTGGTAGCGGATCAAGAACACTGAAAATCACGGTAAGTAGTTCTTCCATCAAGAGCGCATGATTACAAGGTCAACGCTTATACATCTGACTACTAGAAGTTGTTGATCATTTGCCATGCTTCTAGTTTGGTAATCTAATTAAGTGGATATTCACTTCCATCGAATTTGGGGAGAGTAAGTCTTGGTGCTATGGTAATTGGCTCATGAGTATTCATTTCAGCTATGACACGTGTAGGATAGGTCATGCGATGGTATGGCCTGAAGCCACTTCTGTTTTTTCCGTAATTTAAAATTAACAATCTGTCGAGGTTTGTAGGGTTTGTTGTTGATATGTCTGCTCTATTACCCCTGCATTTTGAGTACTAAGAGAATGTTGTACAATGTCACCTTTTGAGACTGAGAGTTATTCTATTTCACTTAAAGTGGTATAATTTTTCTTCATTTTTAGGATACTTATAAAAACATCAAAATGTTCGATATATTGATTGATAGAAGTTGTGAAAAACTTTATGGGTTATATCCAAAAGAGATCGATAGAACTCTTTTCAGTAAAATAAAAAGGATTGCTACTTCTAGTCACCAAAAATGATGAAACCGACTCAATGAAAGTTACATTATGGAGGAATATTTCAGATTCAGTTTGAATCGGTAAAAATTTGAATTTTTTTTTAATGTAGTTGTGTAAGTTGTAACGACGAACCACATCTAAGACAACCTTTTAAAAATCATAAACTGTAATAGAAATTATAACGTCTTTTACCTGAAATAATGACTCTTGAATTGTAGAATTTCAATGGAACATGTATGCAGGTTACTGACTTGTGCAAACACTTTATTATCTTGATAGGTGGAAGGCAACCGAGTTGCAACAATTCTTGTTGTATACAGGCCCGTTGGTTCTACATTTAGAGCATTTTCATTTAAAACTGTTTTGTGAAAACATTAGAATTTGTATATGGGGACACATCTGTCTCTTACAATATTCAATCTTTGATTCACTTTGCTGATAATGTTGAATAATATGGAGTATCTTAAAACGAATTAAGTGCTTTTTCAATTCAAAAACCATCTACTTGAGTTGAAAAATGTAAGTGTATGAAAAACAGGACAGTTGCTTTTTTAAGAAAAATAAAGAATTTGCATTTGTGATTTGTTAAGAATTGATTGATCGATTCTTTTGCGTGCCAGTACCTACTGCGACACGGGATATCTTTGTTTATACGGTCTCATCCGAAGGACCGGTCTCCACGTTCCACATTTGTGAAGGAAAACAGAAATGACTAAAACATGTTTGTGATGTTCTGAACAGTTCAAACTTGGAGTTTCTATGAAAGTCCATGTTACTCCAAACTGTTGAACACATATTGTGAAAGACATGCATCTTAAAAGGAAGATTTTGAACCAAGAGACATTGCGTAGAAATTAATGGGACTGAGGATATCTTCTCACTCCAATGCTACGTGATGGCAGGATGGTAAACATACATATACCTTTAAAAGGTCCAGTCCAAAGACTATTTTTACCTACTTTTTGGCCAATATGGTGAATACCATATTTCTTGATACATTCACACTGATGATGGAAAAAAAAGGCATTTGGACGGTCCAATTTCTTCAAATTGATCAAAAGTCACAGTAAGTCATATTGGATTTAAACTATTTGTACAAACACTTTTTTATTATTATTATCTGTTTCCTGTTATTAATTAATATGAATTTTTTTTGTTGTTTAGGGGCGTGTATATTTATGGTTTTTTTTTTTGTTTTTTTTACCTCTACTGGTCAGAGACCAGAAGAACTTACGCGATAGTAAGGTGTCTGTCTGTCTGTCCGTAAACAAATTTTCAAAATGCTACTCCTCCTACAGTTTTAGTCTGATTTCAATATAACTTGGCACACATCTAGAATATATTAAGATACATAATATAGTGCATCAATATTTGATTTTGATGAACGGTGTTGCCATGGTTACTAAAAATATAAATTTCTGTGCATTTCTTTTAAAACGCTACTCCTCCTACAATTTTGCTCTGATTTCAAGATAACTTGGCACACAAGTTAACTACATCAAGATACATAATTTAGTGCATAAGTTTTTTTATTTGGTGAACGGTGTTGTCATGTTATTAAAAATATAAATTTCTGTGAAATTTCTTTTAAACGATATTACTCTTACAGTTTTGGTCTGATTTCAATATAACTTGGCACACAAGATGCCCCAAAAAGAGATTTAATCAAACATTATAAAGAGCAAGAGCCATCTTATGCATAAAATGGCCATGTACTTTTATCACTTTATTATCTATCACCCTTTTCCCCATATCATTTATCTAAAGAAAGTAGACACTTGGTGCTTTCATATTCTATAACAAAATTTTGTTTTGAGAATTCAGATATTGGAAAACAAGTTTGAGAAATTGCAATGTTCTTGAAATTTGCACAAAACATGCGTATTTGAATACCTTCAGCAAAGAAAAACAAGAGGCCCATGGGCCACATCGCTCACCTGAGAAGCTTTGACCATTCTGTTCTTTACCAGATTTCCCCCTTGTTATACATAATACATCCCCACCCTACCCCACTGATCATAATTTAGACATTTTGAAATCTACACTACCCCATGATCCTTCCATGGGAACATATGTTTCAGCTTTTTGGCCCAGTGGTTCCTGAGAAGAAGATTTTCAAAGATTTTTCCTATATATTTCGAGGTAAAACTTTGATTCCCTATAATGGCCCCGCCCTTCCCCCGGGGGTCAAGATTCCTATAATTTAGAATCTACACTACCCCAGAATGCTTCCACATAAGCTTCACTTTTTCTGGCCCAGTGGTTCTTGAGAAGAAGATTTTCAAAGATTTTTCCTA
>PRKT01000782.1:78300-112108 GCA_003671525.1 Saccostrea glomerata
GAGGGAGGGGGTGTCGAACTTCTTTCAAATTGTTTCCAGATACTACCACTTAACCTTCCTTGGCTTAATCTGCGACGTTCCTGTTGAAAGTAAGGAGGGGGGGGGGCTAAGCCTACATGTACGCTCCAATATCTATTACCTATACCATTGCTACCTTTGCAAAAAAAGTGTGTGTTTGACTGGGGGTGGGGGAGCCCCCCCCCCCCTCCGGTTCCGACGCCTATGACAAATATATGCATGTACATACTAGTACTTTTTTCCTTCTCCCTATTTCAAGGAATATCTCTTCTAGAAATGAACTTTCTTTTAAAAAAGAATAGAATTTGTTTGAAACGCTCACAGATGAATACTCAGGGTCCCCCATCATAAAACATTCTTAAGTCTGAGAATGCTCTCAAGTCTGAGAATTTTCTCAAATCCAAAATTCTCAGACTCAGCGGCCGTCATAAAAAGTTGAAAAAAATAAAAGTACTTTAAACTCTTTCATTCTCAAAATCTCAGCTGAGTAATTCTCAAGAGATGAGTTGAGAATTTTCTTTTGAGAATTCTCATAGTTTCATGACGGCGGACCCCGGATTTTATAGATCTTTCACTTGTACACCAGTTCTGAGCGGAGGGTGTGTATGATTCATGAATATATATAATAATTTACAATTTATTTTATTAGGTATGACTTTTGCATCAAGTATATTGCTTTTATATCTGATTTATATATCGAATCTATGTTATTTGTTTGACATAAATTTTCCGTTTTCCGTTCCGTTTTCCGTTCCGCGTTTTAGCAACACCCTCATGGTAAATAGCAAAATAAGTTTCTGTGAAATTCCTTTTAAACGCCACTCCTCCTAAAGGATTGCTCTGATTTCAATATAACTTGACACATAAGTAGACTACACCAAGATAAGTAATTAAATGCATCGGTTTTTGATTCCGATGAACAGTGTTGCCATGGAAAATAGAAATTTTGTTAAATACTTTTTAAATGCTACTTCTACTACAGTTTTGGCTGATTTCAATTTAATTTTGCACACAAGCTGCCCCAAAACGAGACTTGATCAAGGATCATTATTAAATTTATTGCTGATGTTAAGTTTAAAGATACATTGGCTACTTTTCTTTTGTGTTCTTTTTCTTTGTTTAAAGTACAAACCAGTAGAGCTGCAGTCTCGACGGAGACTTCTGGTTTTAATGTACATCATCGTAATCTTCACCTTTATTTTTTTCTTGGGACATTAAGAAATTATTTCCTTCAACTAGTCATCACTGTCTTCGTACTATTGCATAGTAAACCTTTATCACCTTTTTGAAAAAGTTCTTTTGCAACCTTAGACTCAAAAGTCTTCCTCCACGTCTTGGTCTCCTCTCTTCATCTTTATAACACATCCCAATTAAGGATTTGGAAATAACGAACAGTATTCGATACGAGGAGTTCAAACTCAGCTATTTCAGACCTTTTTAAAACTTTTTCAAATGTCACTTTAGCTTCTTCATTTTTTTTTTCTCTGAAAGAATGATATCATAAAAAGTGTCGGAAAAATTATTGTATTTTTTATTTGATGTTCTTATGTTACTACCTCTCTCTTTATACCCCTTATCTGTCATTCAAAAACAGAGATATTATTATTGCGTAAAGACCAGATGCCCGGAAATTGTCATAAGTCGTTTCTACGAACACAGTTGATTTTTTTTTTAGTTGTGTTTAGCGTTTTGTCAAAAGTTGGGATCTGAGCAGCCTTGGCTTCAGTTATCTCCGTCATTAATGATACTTGATCGACAGAAAAACTAGTGGATGGGGTATCCATATTGCCGATTTTTTTTGCTTCAAGCGCTGATTTTGCCGATTGGAAGTCGCCGCTTCTCATTGCTTTTACATATTGGTATGCTTATACGGCTGATTTGTGGTCTATACAAAAGATGTAAATGTTGCAAGGGTAAACATTTGATAAGCAGTTTGCCTCTCCAGAGAATGGAATAACATCCGAATTTGGCTCTGTGAAGTGCTCACATTCATGGTCGCCTGGCTTATATAAATACTTCCATTTGGAAGTCATCTTCATCGTACATTGCATACAATGGAACCTTATCGCATAATTTTTTGTATATTTGTATGATGGTCTGCTAAGATAACAGGAATTAGAGATAAGTAAAACTTTACTTTCGATGTAGACTTTCATTAGAAATAACTGTTACGTTGCTTTTTAAAAAAATATATATTTTCTTTGATTGTAAATTATTTTGCTTTTTGTGACTACTATTGAGAGAATTTTTCATTTGCATCTTGTCTTGTCCTTTGTTTTTCTCAGGCCTTTTCCTTATATGTGGTCGCCCGCGTGGCGCAGTGGTTCGAGCGTCTGCTCTAGGGTCTCGAAGTAAGGAGTCTAAATCCCACTATGGGCCGTGGAGACCGGTCCTTCGGATGAGACAGTATGAACCGAGGTCCCATGTCGCAGAAGGTGATGGCACGAAAAAGATCTCTCCTTGCTCAATGGCCCTGAGTGCCGAGTATAGGAGAAAATTTGTAGCTCTTCACCGACAAGTGGTGGCGTCTCCATGTGAGTGTAAAATTCTCGATAGGGACGATAAATAACATACAATCAATCAATCCTTATACAAGTACATGTAATATGGTGAGTATTAATTTGAAGGGGATGCACTGGATTCATTTTCTAAACGTCTGTTTCCTTTCAGTCTTCTTCCCTTGTTGACTTTTCCCTCCAAGAACAAGCTGTCATTGCCCTGTTGAGAATTATAAACAACAATATTTTAATATTGTACTTCCAAACTATTCAATTTAGGCCATCATTTTTTTTTATTTCCTGTTTTATGGGAATTTTTTCAAAAATTTGAGTCGGGGGGTCGAAATAAAAATAAAAGTAAAATCTTCAAATTCAACCAGTCGGTCAGAAAAAAAAATAAACAAATGCAACAATTTTTTTTATTTTTTGAATTAAGAATGGAATTGTTTTATTGCCTAAATTTGGTAGGAAAAGGGTGTTATTTGGAAAATTAATGCATGCAAAACAATTTTATCATAATTTTTGGGTATTCAAAAAATAAGATTTTAGGATTTTTGAGTAGCTATCATATCGCAAGCATATAGTGAGACTTTTAATGGATTGGTTAAATCATTTTACAAGTGAGACTAATTAAAAGAAAACCTGTGTACCTTTTTCAATGCAATTCAAATTAATATACACATCGGGGGATAAAATGTATCTATCTCTTGAAAACATTGAAATTGCCTCAATGCTATAACTTTCAACGTATATGATTGTAGAAAATGCACGTACATGTAATACCATAAGTATATACATATAAAATAGACTAGCTATGACTGGTTTTAATCCACAATTTTTGAATAAAAAAAGGTCATATTTGTATGGACGTATCATTTGCAGCTTTGTTTTTCTCTAATGGTAAAAATGTTGTTTTACAAAGAAAGAGCTGTTTAACACCCTCATGTGCATTTATTTGTTACATTGCAAGTAAAATTTCATTTTGAATCGTAATAAGTGTGATTAACATGATATTAACGAGTGGAAGTTGTGACTCGAATTTCCTCTGTCACGCCACTTTCTACAGTGTTCTGTTCTCTTGTTACACGTAAAATAAAACATAATTCTATTAAAAATAAGTTTCAGAATAATCTTCAAGCCGTATTTCAATGCTTTTAAACAATTGTCAAAGATAATACGTACTTAAAACCTCTCAAAATAAGAAGTTGACAGTTCTAACCTCAAAATATTTCCACGTGACGTGGCCCTCCGCATAACATTTAATTAAGATTACTATTTCGTATATTCTATTCAATCTTTTATTAAAATTTAATATTAAATTAATGCTTTTTTCTTATAAATGTCACTTTTTAAAATGACTGAGTGTATTTAAAAAATTATACTACGATTTTGACATTTTGCCCCCACAGGGGCCTGTAACATACTGTATTTGATTTTACGTAATCACTATATATATACAAAAAAGGAAAGGGAAACAACGTCAGCCCGAATTTACACAGGGTCGATCTCGGAAATATTTCGTATTTCATAGAAAAAAGAATGTAGCCAATTAAATTATAACTAGAAATCATACTACAATAAATATTCTTTAATAAAACAGAAACCTCGTTACTTTTTATAGCGTTTAAGTTGGGTAATACTAACTCGATATCCCGTTGTGCGAGTCGATGTACTTTAGGTCGTCCACTAAAACGAGGCAAAATTCGCACATTTTCTCCAGTTTTGAAGTCTTTCCGGAAATGGAAAATACAATGTAAAGATCCAGCGTTCACGAAAATCATCTTTTTCTTTTGTTAATTGCAATTAAGAGGTACAACATCTCCGATTTGAATAAATACGGTAGCTTTTTTCGTTCACAGAGAGGCTCGAGCCCAGAACAGACGACATTTTGGAAAAACCCATGATTGGTAAAAGGCAGAGCGTGATTGGTCAGATGTGTTCTTGAAAAGCACCATTGACCAATCACATCTCGCGTTAAATATTGGATCCAATGTTTAGCGAATTTAGTGGACGACTTAAACTACATCACTTGCATGACAGGATATCGGATCTGCAAAACACGACTTACACGATTCTTAAATGACCGCGATGATATTTTTATTAAAGAGTGATTATTACTGAATGATCCCAGACGTTATTTCACTAACTGCAAGGTATTTTATTGAAAACACGAGTCATTTCCGAGATCGACCCTGTGTAAATTCGAGCTGACGTTGTTTCCCTTTCTCTTTTTGTATACATATAGTGATTACGTAAAATCAAATACAGTATGTTACAGTGTTTGCCCCTAACTTTCATGCTGTGCAGTGGCTATCTACGCTTTACATTCATGCTCATTAGTTTTGCCAACTGTGATTGGATGGATATATTTACCTTAGCCAATGACAATTCACGTTCTTTTATTTTTTTAGTTTCAATAAATAAGCTATCGGCGGGAGAAACAAAAATAAAACTTGAAGAAGAGACTTTTATTTTTATTTCATTTTAGCCCAAATTACGGTCGGCGCTCCCGTAAAACAGTAAATAAAAAAAATGTTGGCCTTATTTAAACAGTGAATGCCAGTAGATACAAGGCTAATATTGTTGAGTTCATTAGTACCTAAGCAAGAAATGTTGCACATCTGAGTTGGGTATCTCTCTCTTTCAACGCCGTAGCGATCTCATTTTTCCCAGCACTCGTTACAAATGTTTTCAATTGAAATCGAGGTCACCTTTCAAATCTAAAATGCAAAAGGAACCGCTTCAAGTTGCTTATTCTCCTCAGGCATTGTTTTTCACGACAGGAATTGCGGTCCAAAAAGAAATCGGGTATTCGGAGCAATTTAACAAAATACTTGCATTAAAGGGCTAATTGTATTCGGCGCGCTCGCGCAACAGATTTTGTTAATAATAAAATTTATCGCTTATTGTCCCCCGCTTTCGCGAAAGCGAGGGGACATTAAATCTCATTCGTCTGTCCGTCCGTCACAAAAACTTTAACCTTGCCCATAACTTTTTGATTTAGTGGAGCTATGACTTTCATATTTCACATATGTATTCCTTGTGATGAGACCTTTCTTTGGATACCACCAAATTTGACCTTTTGACCTTGACCTTGGAGTTTGACCCACTTTTACACAAAAAATTTCATACTTTTACTTTGGCCATTACCTTTGAATCGTAGATACTAGGACTTTTACATTTCATATATATATTCTTTGTGACAAGACCTTTCATTAGATAACAATAACTTTGACCTTTTGACCTTGGAGATTTCTGAACTTAAGAAAAAACTTTAACCTTGACCATAACTTTTGAACGGTACGGGCTAGGGCTTTCATACTTCATATAAGTAATCCCTGTGAGAAGGCCGTTCATTGGATACCAATAACTTTGACCCTTTTACCTTGACCTAGGAGTTTGACTTACTTTTAAAAATCTATGACCTTTGCCACAACTTTTGAACAGTAGATACTAGGACTTTCATATTTCACATATGTATTTTTTGTGGCAAGACCTTTCATTTGATATCAACAACCTTGAACTTTTGACGTTGACCTTGAGAATTTTCGTACTTATGAAAAAACTTTAACCTTTACCATAACTTTTGAATGGCAAGGGTTAAGGCTTTCATACTTCACATATGTAATTCTTGTGAGAAGACTTTTCATCAGATAAGAAACACTTTGACCTTGACCTTGGAGTTCAGTGATGATTTCAAAATAAATGATATATGATAGGGTGTTCATATTACACACAATATGTCATCAAAAAATGACATCTCACCCACAAAGACAGCGAAAGCGGGGGACCACAATTACTTGAATTTGCTTGTTCTATTTTGTTGGCATCGGGCTCGACCTTCCACGCACTATTCCTCTTGAAAAATGGCTGAAGCCGCCTCAAGGTAAGTTTTGTTTTTGTATCCTTGTATGTATAATAGGTTCGAACTATAGTTAACTAGGTTTATTTATATAAAATTATAAGAAATTATAAAATTGTTCTTATCAACAATGGGAAACCTGATGAGAAATATTGAATGATGTTCAATACTTCAGCTTCATTAAGTTTTAACTAGAATTTCCTCGACACCACGTGCGAAATGTTATTAAACATGCAACTTCAAAGCTGTTTGTTATACCTGGTAAGAGTTTTGAAAGAAGTTTGGCCTGACGTTTGTCCTTTTTAAACATACTTGAAGTAGCTGAAGATCTGTAGCATTATGGATTTATATATTTGTCTAAAATTGTCTTTGACCATAACCTGTAACGCTACAGATCCCGTAATGCTATAATATGGTGCAATATATACGGCGTAATATTTTTGCGCAGTTTTGGGGAGAATTTCTCAACTTTCCAGCATTGGTCAGTTAACTACTTTTCACTCCCTTATTCTAGGCATAACCTATATAGTCGTCTCTACAAGTGATAAACTCGCTTGATTAAAATGATTTGTTAAATTGAAAAAAATCCATTTTAAGCAAGTTTATTGACTGTAGAGACAACTATAAATGATTTGAAGGTGAATAAATTATACATATTGGATACAGAGTGTGTCTAGAATAAGAGAGTGAAAGGTAGTTGATTGACCAGTGCTAGAAAGTTGAGAAATTCTCCCCAAAAGTGCTTAAAAATTATTTCTCTGTTAATTGCACCTTTTTGCATTACAGGTTCTGTTATGGTCAAAGACAAATAAATAAAACCATAACGCTACAGATCTGCAGCTAACTTTTATGCTGCATACAGTATGTACAAGGTTCTCACCTTGTGTCTTGCTAAGCTGAGAAAAGACAAATGCAATGACCAAAATGGTATCCCAGGTAGCACAAAACATTTTCAAAACATTTTATTGGTGTTGTAAAAAGGTTTTTTCGAAACATTTCAATCTAAACATTTTAAAAACATTTCCTCTTCTCTTTATAACATTTTAAAAACATTTTTAAAATGTTTTCAAGAAGCTTATGATTAAATCCTTTTGGAACATTTTTCTAAAATATTTTTGAAACGTTTTTAAAATGTTTCAAAAGGTATGTTTAGCTTTCAAATATCAAAGATTTTTATATAACGTTTTAAAAACGTTTTAAAAACATGAAATGAAACATTCCTTTTCCATAAATCTGAAACATTGCATGAATACGTTTCTGAAACATTTGGAAGGAACGTTGTCAAAATGTTTTTGAAACATTCTTAATTCATTTAAGGAACATTTTTCTTAAAATTATTCTAAGGGTATGTATAGCTTCCAAATATTAAAGATCTTATAAAACGTTTTAAAAACGTTCTTAAAACATGAAATGAAACATTCTTTTTCTGTAAAACGGAAACATTACCTATACGTTTCTGAAAAAATTGTAAGGAACATTATAAAAATATTTTTAAAACATTATTAATTTCGCTGTTAGTTATAAACATTAAATTCCGGATATTTTCACTACTAGGCAGTGAAAATGTTTATTCAAAACATTAACTAAAATAATTATTTTCACTACAATTGAAACATTTATAGTTTTTGTAACATTTTTTGGAAACATTTTCAAAATGTTTCTGAAACATTTATGTAATTGCGGCACAATTTAAATTCATTTATGAACTTTAAGAGTATGTTGTGAGAATAATTTTAGAACATTCAATTTAATGTATTTTCCTTTTTTAAAGACTTCATTTTTCATTGCTGCAACATTTTTTAATGTTATTTTCAAAATGTTCTTAAAACATTCAAATAATGTATGATTGCGATTTTCCTAAAATTTAGTTCATGAAGAAAAAAAAAGAATATATAGAAAGAATAGTGTTGAAATGAGGAATTGTAGTAATTTTTTAATTGAAAGATTTCCGGTATTTTATAATGATTTCTAGTTTTGGCTTATTGATTAAACAGACATATATAAAGTCCTTTAATTAAAACAAATCAAAAAATCAATAAATGAAAGGATAGGCAAACACAAAATTTAAAATATAAATAAATGTAAAAAATCATAAGCATTTGATAAAACTCTTAATGTATTTTTTAAAAATGTTCTTAATCAAATCTGTGATCCACTCCCAGGATTTTACTCTGAGGCATTAGATAGGGATTGGCACACTGGTCAGTTTCAGTGTCATGATAACCTATTATGCAATTTTCCTGCTGGGCAGCGCGTTACAGAGTATAGTGGTTTGCAGCTTATCTAGGCCAAATTTTGAATTCTGGTAAACAAGATGTGCGCGCTTACTCCGTGCTGATTTGAATGAGAAGACTTTGCACCATAAAACAACAATAATAACCTCGGGATTTATTAACTTTGAATGGTAAGAATTATTCCTTTATCATAGACTTTAAAAGATCATTTAAAAATGACTTTTATACTACCAGTGCATGATCAATAACTTTGTACAAATGTATGTAGCATTAAGAAATAACAAAGCGTTAAGGTTATACACATGTATTTGATTTGAATATTTCATTCTTAAGTCAACACAATTATATCCTTGACTCAAGTATTCGTTGTCTTCGTGGAATGTTTTAAAATCATTAAACAATATGTTGATTTAAAAATAAAATTTCTTTACAGCATGGTGTTGATTGCATCATCCGTATTTTCAAATTCCACTATTCAAAAGACCCGCCTTTGGTGAAGGCAAAGCCGAAAGGTGTACGTAAATACTATTATTACTCTTCAATAATATTGTCATAGTAATTATTTTTCTGCTTTTTTCAATGCAAATGAGGAAAGAACTTGAATTTGATATAATTATTTAAAATATTTTTTGTATATTTTCATTGATCATCTTTAGATACATTAGATGTAGAACGCTGATACAAACACAACTTTCCTTATCTTTACAGGTTGTGCTATTCGTTCCAAGGGGCGGATTCCTTATCAGCCTTTTCAGTGTATGTGATTCTAACTTAAGTCTTATAGATCCGCCGCTCTGTTCGACCTATACTGTTAACATAGGATTTCTGTGATTCTGTTCTTTTAAAATTCAGTGAATGGATTGGACAACGTTTTCACCCTTTGAAAACCCGGTGACTTGAAAGAAATTAAATTAAAACTTGTACCGAGAATGGAATTTAAATGTGATTAACATATTGAATATTGGTTTGTATTAAAGGTTAAAAAATTAAATATAATTTGTGTTTATTTCTTTTAAAATATAAATATATCATTATTTAATGAGAAAAGTAAAATTTCAGTAAAAATACTTTTATAACCTCGACGTGAATGTTTTGAAAACGTTTTAAAAACCAAACAAATTAAACGTGAAAAAAAAAACATTTTGAAAATGTTTTTGTTAAATTTTAATTTTATAACAATGTTATGATAACATTTGTTGAAATATTTTGTAAAATGTTTTAAAAACATTTTAAAAACCATACAAAATCACGCGATTACAACATTGTTCAAAAATGTTTTCGTAACATTTTACGAAAATGTTCCAGAAACATTTGCTGAAATATTTCACTAAAATGTTTTAAAAACGTTTAAAAAACCATACAAATTCACGTGATTAAAACATTATTGAAAATGTTTTTGCAACATTTTAAGAAAATGTTCTGAAATTTCAGTATAACTTGGCACACAAGTAGACTACACTTAAGATACATAATTCTGTTTATCGGTTTTTGATTTCGATGAACGCTGTCGCTGTGGTTACTAAAAATAGAAATTTCTGTGACATTCTTTCAAAATGCTACTCCTCCTACAGCTTTGGTCTTATTTCAATATAACTTGGCACACAAGTAGACTTCACTAAGGTACATATTAATTCTATATATTGTTTTTTGATTTTGATGAACAGTGTTGCCATGGTTACTAAAAATAGAAATTTCTGTGAAATTCTTTCAAAATGCTACTCCTCCTACAGTTTTGGTCTTATTTCAATATAACTTGGCACACAAGTAGACTACACTAAAGTACATAATTCTATATATCAGTTTTTCACTTCAATGAATGGTGTTGCCATGGTTACTAAAAATAGAAATTTCTGTTAAATACTCTCAAAATGCTACTCCAAATACAGTTTTAGTCTGATTATAATATAATGTGGCATGAAAGTAGACTACACTAAGAACATAAAGAGACTTAATCAAGGGTCATTATTCTATTTATTGCTGTTGAAAAGATTCAATCTCCAAATGCCTAAGTACTTTTCTGTTCCTTTGCTATAAGTACAAACCAGTAGAGCTTCAGTCTCGACAGAGACTTCTGGTTCTTGTTCAAGTTTATAAATTTATTGTTTTTAGCTCTACTGGTCAGAGACCAGAAGAGCTTATGCGATAGTAATGCGTCCGTCGTCTGTCCGTCTGTCTGTGAACAATTTTTCAAAACGCTACTCCTCCTACAATTTTAGTCTGATTTCAATATTACTTGGCACACAAGTAGACTAAAATTCATAAAATAGTGCATTGGTTTTTGATTTCGATGAACGGTGTTGCCATGGTTACTAAAAAAAATTTTTTTGTGAAATTCCTTTAAAATGCTACTCCTTCTACCATTTTGGTCTGATTTCAATATAACTTGGCACACAGGTAGACTACACTAAGATACATAGAGTAGTGCATCAGTTTTTGATTTCGATGAACGGTGTTGCCATGGTTACTAAAAATAGAATTCTATGTGAAATTCCTTTAATACACTACTCCTTCTACAGTTTTGGTCTGATTTCAATATTACTTGGCACACAAGTAGACTACACTAAAATACATAGAATAGTGCATCGGTTTTTAATTTTTATGAACGGTGTTGCCATGGTTACTAAAAATAGAATTTTCTGTGCAATTCCTTTAAAACACTACATCTTCTACAGTTTTGGTCTGATTTCAATATTACTTGGCACACAAGTAGACTACACTAAGATACATAGAATAGTGCATCGGTTTTTGATTTCGATGAACAGTGTTACCATGGTTACTAAAAATAAAATTTTCTGTGAAATTCCTTTTAAACGCTACTCCTTCTACAGTTTTAGTTTGATTTCAAAATAAGTTGGCATACAAGTAGACTACACAAAGATACATGAAATAGTGCAAGGGTTTTTGATAAGTACAAACCAGTAGAGCTACAGTCTCGACAGAGACTTCTGGTTGTTTTCTGGAGAGTAGTCCAAAATATTGACTTAGGCCTAGAAAAAAGAAATGTTTGTTTCCGCTACCGGACCGACCCTAATTTATAGTGCTGACCCTAAATTTTTTTTTAGTGCTTTTGTTAAATGATGTGCAAGATTTCACCCAGGGAATTATAATCTCCAACTTTGCAAGCTTTTCAAGACAGAAAGAAGTTTTGGTCACCTTTCTATTATAAGTTTAAGTCACAGAGATGCCATTTCTTTTGTCACTAATGTTACTTCTATACACGTTTTGATTAAAGAGGCAAAAAACAATTAAAAAAAAAAGAAATTGCCTACCTACCTACCCTATATTTTTTTCAGCCTGAAAGCGGAAACAAACATATTTTTTTCCTAGGCCTTATGTCACATTTTTTCCAAATTTTAATTGAAATAGTTCATTTACATAGATAAATTCTCAAATTTATGGAAACAAGTGAGAAGATTAATGATGAAATAACTGAAATCCATTCAATTAATTTTATAAGAAATAATCGTCAAACTTGCCATTGATAAAAAAGCACATATTTTGAAAATTTTGTTTATTCGTCCTACTACTATCTAAATGACACTTATAATGTTGAACCTGAGGCTTATGAAAAAGAAGTTGGGAAAAATTGATTAAATTATTATTTCAGTAGAGAAAGACTGGATTATTATGAACAAAATAATAAGAGTAAATGATATAAGTAGACATGTATATATGGAACATGTATAAGTAATTATAATGATCATATTTCAGAATGCAGATATTTCAAGGAAAGAAAATGTAGCATCCAGTCCTGACAGTCTAGACCTACCAGACCCAGCTTATGATGCAGAAGAAGAGTAATTTCATATATAAATTTTTAAAATTATTCCAATGCTACGAGTTAAACTCTAAGCATCTTTATTATGGCCAAGTTTATGAATCATATATATTTGTAAATAGTCAGAATTTTATCATAATCAGCATTTTAGCTCATCTGAACTGAAAGCTTAAGTGAGCTTATCTGTCTGATCATTTTTCTGTCTGGCGTCCATCTGTCTGTCTGTCAATCTTTTTATGTAACAAATTTTCATTGAGTTTTCTCAGCAACTACTCTTCATAGGTGCTTGAAATTTTATCATAGTCTTTGCTTAGGCATGCCATATTTTTGTGCACATCTGATGTCAAATTCCTGTTTATCTGTCTGTCAACTGTTTTACTCAAGTGAAAATAATCATAGTTTGAACAATATTTCTTTAATTTATCTTGTTTATTCATACTAGACATGTATTCACATCAGAGCGATGTTATCTTCTTCTTCAAAAAAAAATTGATCAGAAAAGCTGTAGATTATGTAAAAGAATTCTCAAGTAGGATAGATTCAAGTTTGTCAAAATATACATCTTCAAAGGCAGGTAGGGTTGGGCTCCATTTGGCGTCCAAATTAACATTTAAAAATTTCAAATGTAATAATAGATGGAGGTTTAACTTATATACAAGCATCTAGACAAATTGTTGATTTCTTACAAATTCTTAGGCTTATTGTTTAGAGTATAGTCTCTGTAAAATCTAATTAGACTTTGATGTAAAATCCACCCACATACTCGCTACACTAACATTTAACATCCCATTGAGGGTTAGAGGTCAAATTCTGAAAATCTATAGACTTATTAGCTTCAGTAAATATAACAATGATTTTGCAGGCAACAATTTGATTGGTTGATAGAATTTGACCCCTGACGTGACCCACAATGGGATGTTGTTAGATGTTAGTGTAGCTAGTGTGCAAATGGATCTGCGTCTAATTTTAAGAAGACTGCCATTACTACATTATGTACATATTTTGTATACGACTCTATAAAACCTATTTGAGTATTTCTTTTGTTGCTCAGGTGAATGATGTGGCTCATTGGACATTTGTTTTACTAGGTACCTTAATTTTTAAAATAATAATGAAATGTTGAAGAATTTCATTCCTCTTTTCAATACTTGCAGTTGTATAGTGTATTTTTCAATTCTTTTTTTACATCATTTATACTTTTTTTTCAAGGGATGACCTACCTAAATTGGTAAAACGCAAGTTAAAGAAAACAGGAGTGAAAGAGAGTCCTAACGAAAAAAAAAAATGGAAGGAAAAAACAGGAGGAAAATTTGTTGGGAGTGCAAAAAGGATCATTTGTCTGTATGAAGAGGATGATGTCAGAGAAACTGAAGTTGAGACCATTAGTCTTGATGAACATGATAAAGAGCAAACTGTTCGAGAGTTTTCTGATATATATGGGCCTTTGACATCTGATGAAGAAGAAAATGTAACAGAATTCTTTAAAGACTTTCCAATTTTCTCAAGAAAAATTGGTGGATATGGAGCTGCAGAAATTATCGATGTTCTGATGAAAGTAGATAACTATAATCAATATTTATGTCCAACTGTTCCTTTACAGTGTGAAGAGAATGCCACTTTCTTAGCTGATACTGATAAACTGAAAATTTTCAGATCTGACTGTGGATGACAATGGGGTCTGGAAGAAGCCATCAGGATCAAAGTTGTACCTTACAAAGACAGAACGAGGTTATAAGTCCAGCAGACAAATTACTCAATCATATGATTTTCAGCTCAGGAAAAGCTACTATGTCCATGCTGGGACTCCAGATTTCCACAAAATTGTCTACACCATAAGAAACTCAGAAGGACACAACCTGAGACATGCAATTATACAGTATTATTTCCAAGATGGAAAAGTTGTTCCTGTCTTAAAAAATGTTCCACATGGAAATTCTAAGAAAGAAAATCCTTTCATTAGAACAAAACCAAGTGCAATTGCAGAAATGAAGAACAAATCTGTTTATATGCAGCCCAAGAAAGTTGTTGCAGATTTGTTCAATGAGGAAGGAGGATCGTTGAACTTCAAATCACCATCAGATATACCTAGAGACAGAACTCAAATTTACAACATTAACAGAAGCAACCCTAGGAAATACCAGACTGGTGGAAAATGTACTACTAATTTTGATGCCATTATCAAGATGTCTGTTGAGGGCAATTTTGCTCGAAGTTTTGAAATGAAAGAAAATGGTCATGCCAGGTGCTTCCTTGCTACAGATCAGCAACTCCTTGATGTGAAAAAATTTTGCTGCAATTCAGATTCCATTTTAGGCATAGATCCAACATTTGATCTTGGAGGATTTTACCTTACATGTACCACTTACAGACACCCTATGTTTGTCATCAGAGACAGTGGCAGACACCCTCTTTTACTCGGTCCATGTATGATGCATCTTAAACGAGAAACCAGTGACTATGAATACTTCGGCAAAACACTCTCTGGATATATTAAAGATGACGTTGTCAATGTATGGGGATCAGATGGAGAAAAAGCCCTCATAAATGGCCTTCAAAAAAGTAACGCTTTTCAAGGAATCCATCTAATTTGTGAGATACATGCCCGAGACAACTGTGAAAGAAAGCTTAAGTCATTAAACTTTAAAGAACCTAACATAAATTTATTCTTGAATGAGATATATGGACAGCAGCATGGGAACAAACGCATTGGAGGGCTCATTGACTGTGAAACCGAGTCTGATTTTGATTCATCCCTCATCAATTTGGGCAGGAAGTGGGATGCAATTGAAGTTACCGAAACTGGAAGAAAACCCCCTGAGTTTTTTACTTGGTTCAAGAAATTCAAAGCCGAAGAGTGTAAAAGAAATCTTTTTAAACCAATAAGAACAGCTGCAGGGCTAGGAAATCCTCCTATAAGATATACAAACAACAACAACGAGTCAATTAATAGTGTGCTGAAGCGTGAAGTTTACTATAAAAAACAGTCCTGGGAGAACATGGCGGTGTCTCTACAAAACATTATCCACACGCAGTATCAAGAATTGGAGAAAGGAGTGTTCAATTTCGGGGAATATAGGCTGCATAATGATTATAATCATCTCTCTGTATCAACACTTAACTGGTCTCAGTTAAACAAAGACCAAAAACAGGACAAGCTTGCCAAAGTATTCAAGTATAATGCAGAATTTACAGAACTGCCAACTCACCATATACCTTCAGTCCTTTCCGAAACGTACAATGCCCTGACTGGTACGATCTACAAAGCTCATGAACTAAGAGATGTCTGGAAAAAGCAGGTCTTCTTGCAGGAGACAAGTCCATATTCACTAAACTTTCATCAAACAAAACGTGTATAGACTGTAGTGAAAATGTGTACATTGTAGAGGGGAATGAGGAAATGGATTGGTTTACCTGTACTTGCACTGGGAGTCACAAATGTCAGAACTTTGATAAGTTTGGAGTATTCTGTGAACACACTATTGCAACAAGTGAATTCCGGGGATCTTTGCAAAAGTATATACAATATATATATAATGTAGTACATGTGTAAATAATAATTTTAATTTAATCAGGAGTTCAAGTTGACATCAGACAGAGACCCAAGATGATTAGTGCAGGGACTCAATGTAACAGAGATTTAGAAGAGTTCGAGCTTTCAAGAAAACGAAAAAAAAATAAATTTACGCAAAGATCATATATGAATGATGATGTTGACTATACTGCTCCCATTTACACAGATGAACGGAACAAAGACTCGGATTATGAGCCCAACTTATCAGATGACTCACTGTCAGACACCTATTCTGAAGAAAATAGGTAGATAGAATTGTACCAAAATTAGAGTGTTTTTTTTTGCTTCTCTTGAATTAGTGTACAAAATACAATTTTATGGATATTTTTTTTCAGTCAAAGTGAAGGTACAGGAGTGTGGAATGAAAGAAAATTCATTGCATTTGAATCCAACCTACTCGAGCTATTCCGCTACTGTTCATCTTGTTCATCTGTGACCTTATTTGCTGTCAAGAAAATTTTAGGGTCCTTGGTTCAAGTTGAGCAAATATGTTGCAGTTGTGGACATCATAGGATATGGAACAGTCAACCAATGACTGGGTCTATTCCATCTGGAAATCTACTTTTATCTGCAGCTATTCTGTTTACAGGTAACAAATCAGCTTGTATAATTTAACTTGTTTAATGAGGGCATTGGGGGAAAATACTATAACTTTTTTTTTAATTTCCAGACTTACTTCCATCAAAAGCTCTTAGGTTTTTGGAACATCTACATATCCAGACTATTACAGCCAATACATTCTTCCAACACCAGAAGCACTATCTCCACCCCTCAGTTTGTAATGTTTGGAAAAACTTTCAGGACAATTATTTTAGAAAATTGGCAGAAAGCGACAGAGCTTTAACTGTTGGAGGGGATGGTCGAGCCGATACCCCTGGGCATTCTGCAAAGTTTGGAAGCTATGCCCTGTTGGATATGGACCTTTCTCTTGTAATCAATATAGAACTAGTACAGGTACCTATTTTAATGGTCATATCATATACTTGTAAGTTGTATTTTATGCAAGTTGATATGATTTAACATCATTTATCCTTCACTTGTAGAGCAATGAAGTGAAAAGTAGCTATCACATGGAAAAGGAAGGGTTTATTAGGAGCACAAACCATATTCAGGAAAGAGGGATTAAAATCAAAGAGATCATAACTGACAGACATGTGCAGATTGTGAAACACATTCGAAAAGAAATGCCAGAAACAGTCCATCACTTTGATGTATGGCATGTAGCAAAAGGTAAATTAATGTTTTTAGCATTTAAAAAAGAAACATTTTATTTTTGGGTAGACTTACATGTATTCTAAGTATTCATAATATTTGAAATTATGTAAATTATGAGGAGTAAGTAACGATTCAAAATTGTATTTTCATAAATCAGGATTAAAGAAGAAGCTGACTGCTATGTCCAAAGAAAAAGGGTGTGAACAACTTCAAGAATGGATTAGGAGTATATGCAACCATTTATATTGGTCTGCTGCATCAACTCCAGATGGAAATGGGCGGTTGATGCTAGGAAAATGGCAGTCAGTTGCTAATCATGTCCAAAATATTCACGAATATGGTGAACTTTATGACACCTGCCCGCATGGTCCTTTGGAAGGCATTGAACGACGCAAAAAATGGTTAATACCAGGTAATATAGCACATATTAGCAAGTGTTATTTAAACAAAATTGTATCAGTTTATGCAAATACGTTTCATTATTTATAAGGATCAAAACTGGCTGAAAAGTTCTCCGACCTGATCTTCTCAAACCAGATGAAGAAAGACGTCCCCAAATTATCACCTGGTTCCCAGACAGCAGCACTGGAAGGATTCCATGCAGTTGTCAATCACTTTGCACCAAAAATGATTGGCTTTTCATATCATGAGATGCCATCAAGGTATATATTATTTCTAATAAGAGTCAACATATTAACAATTTTATATTTGTTTTTATATATTTTCTATTCATATTCTTAAAATATCTTACAGACTTATTCTCGCTGCTCTCCATTTTAATGAAAATGGAATGAGGGAACAGGCTACAACCAAAGATGGGAAAAAAAGATTTGACATTGTGTTTCCAAAATTCGAAAGAGGGGAATATACAGTTCGGGAAGTTAAAGTGGAGTGCACTTATGGTACAGTTTTCATAATTATACAATCAACCAAGTGAAAATAAATGTCACAAATACATATCTTTTTTGTTGTACTTTTATAACATTTCAAATTATAATTATTTTCGCTTTATACAGATTATGTAAAGAAACTGATGTCTTCGGTTGAGGAGCGGGCCTCTCAATTCAGCATGAATTCTAGTGTAGTTGTCCAGCGTCAGCCTACAACAAGCGCTTTCATTTGATATCATTAAAAAGGGGCTGGCCCCTAAAATTAGGGATCTAGTGCCCTTGAAAGTTTTTGTTTAATATCTCAAAAAGTATTGAGAATTTATAATACGTCAAATAAGCAAAGTTGTTCAAAACGTCAAGCTGTATCTAATGAGGTTGTCAAAATACGTCCGGGTACGTCACTTCCGGTCAAACCGGAAGTAGTCAAAAATTGCATATTTTTGTTGTTCTTGACAGGTTTTGGATATCATATGTCACTGGAAGCTTAAATCTTAATTTTCCGTCCGTTGACGGTACTTCCGGTCAAACCGGAAGTTGCCAAAAATGGCGTGATTTTGCAAAAATGAAGAAGGATTAAACCATTTTTCGACTTCATTACTCTTTTTTTTTTGCAAATGAAAGTTACTTCCGGTCAAACAGGACGGAAGACCTACTCGTTGCTTTGCAACGAGCTCGGCTCTAGTATACATGTATTTTTCTATTCATATTCTTAAAATATCTTACAGACTTATTCTCGCTGCTCTCCATTTTAATGAAAATGGAATGAGGGAACAGGCCACAACCAAAGATGGGAAAAAAGATTTGACATTGTGTTTCCAAAATTCAAAAGAGGGGAATATACAGTTCGGGAAGTTAAAGTGGAATGCACTTATGGTAGTTTTCATAATTATACAATCAACCAAGTGAAAATAAATGTCACAAATACATATCTCTTTTGTTGTACTTTTATAACATTTCAAATTATAATTATTTTCACGTTATACAGATTATGTAAAGAAACTGATGTCTTCGGTTGAGGAGCGGGCCTCTCAATTCAGCATGAATTATAGTGTAGTTGTCCAGCGTCAGCCTGCACCTCCTCCTTTGTGTAGTGTCTATCACCATCCAGACAAGACTAAGGCAGTCGAGGAGAAACTATCGAGATTTAAGGTTTCGTCAAAGGTCAACATGTTCAAAAATTTATTTTTACAATAGCCCCAAAACTACATGAGGTATAAAGTTAAAACTTTTACAGTTTATCAATTTTTCTTTGATTAACGGACGGAAAGTATCACTTGATAAAAAAAATACTTGGAAAAAATATTTATTGAGAAAAATTCTTCTTAAAAATGCACATATTTTCAAAAAATACACCGAATTAATTCCATACTCTTAGAGAAAACCATCACTGCAGAAACAAAATATGTTTAACAATGAAGGGCAAGTTGGACTTGGATAGTTTCTGGAAAGTTGTTTTCCCTGTTTATTTTGACCAAATAATAAGACTTGAAAGTGAAAGTACATTACAAATGGCGGATTCTATAGGGACCTTGTCTTTATACATGCCATGCTTTCAATAACAGCCTTTCAGAGACCATTTACGTCCAACTTGCCCTTCCATGATAAACATATATTAATTCTTCAATGATGGTTTTCACAAAAAGGACAGAATAAAGCAGGTGCATTTTTTTAAAATATGCACATTTTCTGATACAATTTTTCTCCAAAAAAATTTTTTTTAAAAATATTTGTTATCAAGTGATACTTTCTATCTATTAATCAATGATATATGTATAAATTATAAACATTTTGACTTTATACCAAACATAGTTTTGGAGCTATTGTAAAACTAATTTTTTAGACATGTTGACCTTTGACGAAACCTTAATCAGCAAAATTTTGGAGATGATGATTCCTCTGCTTGTTGCTAAAAATATCTAAAGTTCCTTGTATATTTAACATACATTTATGTTTAAATATGCACTTTGTTTCGATCCTTAACCTGGTTTGAAACCAGTATAATGTCCTGATCCACTTGGAAAAGTGTTTCTGATACAAGTGACTGCACAGGAAGGTAGAACAACCCTTACTTTCTTTCCCAAGTACCCCCATGCCCAGCGTGCAAGCTGTCGATAAGCTGTATATCTGTACATTCTGAAATGAAATTTCATGACTTGGTTATAATCGTTTTTTTGAAATTTATTACATGTTTTAATTGACATGCATGTATTTATTTAAATAATAAAGACAGTACGACAATAAACTTACTCTGAGGAATCTGGTATACTTTCATTGTATTGTTGTCTATACTGATAATATGCAATTTGCAGAACATATACATTTAGACATGCTGGACGGAAACCAGGGTGAGATGTTATACAATTAATTGCATTTTCTGATTCTTCGAGTAGGGCATGCACCCTATCCACTTCTTGACAGCATACACACTCAGCTGCTGTAGGCATTACTATACAGTTTCCACATGTGCACCTGTATAGAAAATTTAAAGCTTACATTATACTTTTATCAGATCATTCATAGTGTTATTTTGTCGGGAAAAGCACGCCACGGATATAAAAAAAAGGAAATTAATTTATTAAAGTAGTTACCATTCGGTATTTTGAAGTCTGGTGTTATTATCATCGTAAGTGTTATTATCAACTTCAACAGACTCCTCATCAGAACTACTTGCATACGGTTCAAAACGGAATGGTGCAATTGAATTTGGGTCGGTTTCAATATTTTCATCGAAGCTAGAAGTCCAACGACAGTTCGTCCTCAGATACCTCTGATTACCGTCTTCGTCAATCACCATTTTACACTTTCTTTTTCAGCCCCCGAAATATGTCGCAATCAAGAAGATTAATTTTTTACATACTCCATAATTAATAGTTAATAAGTTGAGTGTCAAGTACCGGGGTAAATCGCTGGTTTCCGAATAATTTAAGCTTCGGTAATTTAACAGATTTTGAATCAGCTGTTCTTTTATATGTTGCAGGATAAACAAAATACATGATAACTGTCTTGAAATATAAGTGATATTTGGGCTTGGGTCGAAAACGTTAGAGGGCATCTGCAAGCCTCGCCCTCTATCAAAAAGTTCGTGAACTTTCTCTATAATTACAAGACCACAACACAGATCAGAATGAAATTTGGCACACATAAAGTCATACACATGTTCTATAAATAGCATATGTTATGGAACGTTTTTCCCCGTGTTTGTGACGTCACAATGTGAAAATGACGTTATAATGTAGATCACTTGTGACAAAAAATGGTTGACTCAGTCGTATTCGAGAAACTAACGGCTGTAAAGTTAAATGTATATCTTGGAAATTCCTTTGTAGAAGTACATGTACAATAATTTGAATATGGGTTATGAAGACAAAAGACTTACCAGACGTTTGTCAGTAATTGGATTGAATGTTTTAGTAAAGGAAAGGAGGTGCTTAAAAATGTTTGTTCTGTTGCCCAGTGAAAGCAAACTGGTAGAGAGACGTGTCTTTTATTGAGTAATTTGATATGAAAGATCGCCAACTTACAGTTAGAAAAATAAATGAATATCTTGACAATAATATAATTATCAAAAACCTAAAATATCGTTTATTTTAAGCTTATGACAAATCAGATATGATAAAGTGAAGGCACCCATACTTCATCAACGACGCTAAAAAGGCAGATGACCTGGGTTTTGATGGCCACCATGCTCATTCTGCAAAAGGATATCATTATCCACCCATACTATTGCCAAGATTAAGCCATTTCTGACAAATGGACTGTTTTTGTTGGAAAAAATAACCTGCATGGTAAGAAATACAAGAGTCGCACAAAATTTTAAGCTTCTGTGACTGAACGCTAAGGAGCATGTCACGTGACCGCCTATATTACGTGATCCGCGCATGGGCAGAATGGTTGCAGATGCCCATTAAAATCGGAGATGACTACTTTGAATCATTTTCAACACTGTAATCCTATATCATTTCTCTTTTGGAAGTTATTCAATTAGTTCGGGAACTTTTTGATCACCCCTCGTAAGTAAATCTTGAACCATTCATATTGAAAATAACCACCGCTCACAAATGTTTTGGACAATCCTCGTATAATTATAATAATATCGGCCAAAATGACTAAAAATCCTCGGATTTTATATTTATTGTTAAGAAACCAGTGAATGACTTCTACATTTTCTTGGTTCATTATTTACATGGCCCATACTCGCCTCTTATTTCATCAATTCCTGCGAATCCACTCTCGCCAACCTTAACTACAATATTCTGAAATATAGAAGAAATTCATATATGTTTTATTTTTCAAACACTGAAGAAATTAGCATTTAAATATGTATGACATTACTCTAATATAGAGATAAATGTATATTTAATAATCATTTGATAATTGATAATAAATAAAGACTAAAAGAGCCGTTCTTTGTGTAACCCTAGTCAGCTTCAATATTGGGGTCCGGGCACGTATAGACATCGATTGGACATGCATAGTCACAAAATACATGTATAGGAGTCAAGGCATTTAAATTCTCGAGAACCTGGGAAAAATCATGGCAAAAAACTAGAAAAGGGGTCATGTCAAGCACAGCCTCTATATTTATATGCATCTCTCATTGATATTTCTTTTCGGGTAGTTCTAGACAAACTGCCGTGCAATCATATTACAGGAGGCTTAGATAGAAAAGGTAGTTCTCCATATTGTCTACTGATAGCCTAGTCCTAGCTTTTAAAATCTCTTGTCACTACGCGTTTATACCAGAGGAAGTACATTTATATGTAAATGTTAACCTGCAGTTTTCACAGATATCTATATATTAAATTATACACATTGTTTATTATTATACCTCATTATAAATATTCTACACAACGCGTTATCTGATTGGTTCTAGATCAGCACGTGAGCGGGCCGTAAAACTTCATATTTCCCGTCGTTGGCACGCTTTTCATCATATTCCACCCCTTCGGAGGCCTCGTGTGTTTTACTGTAAGAGTTATCGTTCGTTGAGTCCGAGTAAGCAGACGTCACAAAATGGCTGAATGTGAGAGATTCCACTTACCGACAGGGGATGGAATCAGTGATTTATTATCTTTAAAAGATTCGGAAAATACAAAAAAGTCAACACTGATGTCGATTAAATGCCTTAGAGATTTTATAGAAGCAACGGCAATGGAAATCGAAATTGAAAGTTGTCCGAAAGAAGTATTAGATGATGTTTTGAAAAAAGTTTTACGTTGGAGCCAGAAAAACAAATGGAGAAAGATTCAAAAAGACAGCATTACAAAACATAAGGAAGCGATACATGAAAGATAAACGGGGCTGTGACATAGTTTCTGACCCAGAATTCTGTGGGAGCAATGAAGTTTTTAAAGCCGTAGCGACGGACCTGAAAAGGAGGATCTTGGAAACATTGAACACCATCCTCCCATTTCAGAAAATGATCTGAGACAATTGTACAGCGGAAGTACCCACGTTTTTGACACGACTACATCTTACGGACTACAGAAGAAAGTATGGTTCGAGATTACCTTATCTCTTTGCAGAAGAGGTTGTGAGAATATTCGTTTTATGACAAAAGATACTTTCAAAATTATGAAGGATGACACCGGGAGACAGTTTGTTTACCAACACATTGACGAACTGGACAAAAATCATCGGGCCGACACCCAGGGGAGTGTCACAGAGGGAAGAATGTATGAAATACCAGGTATAGTACACAAATATTATTGTGCCAAATATCGAATTCATATTGCATGTCAAATATTGTTTACCTAAAAAATGAAAATTGTTTGTTTTTGTTTTTTTTTAAATCAATTTTATTTCACAGGAAACAGCAACTGCCCTGTGGTGTCCTTTAAGAAATATATTGAGAAACTTAGTCCAGACAGAATGACATGTGGCAAAGACCAAGGGATACCTTTAACCAGGACGATGATGTGTGGTACATGAATTCTCCTGTAGGAAAAAATACTCTCTCTCAATTTATGATGGAAATCTCCAAGGTAGAAAAACTTTCTCGGGAATACAGAAATCATTCAGTTCGCGCCACTAGCATAACTGTGATGGATATCGGTGGCTTTAGCGGGCGCCACATCATGAAGGTATCTGGCCACAAGTCCGAAGCTTCATTGAAGTCTTGTTCTCATTTTGTACATGATAAAAAGAGAAGAGAAATCTCAGACACACTAAGTTCTGCCTTGGGCCACCAAATGGTTTCCTAAACTCCACAATTGCAAGATTTAGGAGAACTTTCATGACATAGAGTTGGAGCCTGTTAATGTGACCCATTCGAAAGATATCCTGAACATCCTAAGTGAAATCAGTCAAAACAACATGAACACACAGAACCAAGTAGATGTTTCTAATTCTTCGGGAGGATTTCTAAATTTTAGGCCAACTTTTTCAGACAGATGCAACGTCACAATTAACATAAATTTTCAAAAATAAATGCATTGTGAAAAGTGTAACTGTTAGGGCTCAGTTAGAAGTTATTTGTTTTTCCATGTTTACAGATTTATACCTTGAATTAAATACAGTGTATCTTTGTTAATTATTTATCTTCAACATGTCAAATTTTGAGAATATTTGCTTTACATTTTTTTCTTAAAGATAAATATCTTGTTATTTGTTATTAATATTTATTTTTTATGACATTGTTAAACTTGTGTTACTTGTAATTCATGATTTGTTATTGCTACAATATCTGTGATAATATGACAGAACTTATTACTCATGTTTATTTTTGTTATTTAGTTGTTATATGAATTAAATTACTATACAATAAATATTAAAACTTTTTTTGTTAGTGTAATTATCTTGAATCTCCATTTTATATCATTGTAAAATAAATTAATTTTTTACTGTCACACTTAAAGAAGAAACAAAAACATATGATTGCCACCACGACAAAAGGTCCTTATGGCATTTTTTTCTAGAACAGAGAAATAACGTCATAAAGATATGACGTTGCAGACGGTGAGCGTCGTCGCAGATTTTTTTTATACACGTGTTTACGCTTTGACACGTCTATCTTTTTTTTGTGGTTCTTGACCATTGTATATAACATGTATAATAAAAAAAAATATTTTTTTATGTTTAATTCTGAATTTTTATGTTGCATACTCTAGTCCGGGCCACTGGTATTAATTTAAATAAAGGCCTATTTAGAATTTGAGACCCGTTTCGCTACATCGATCTTGCTATATAAATGTCTCTGATCTATTGATTTCCTATGCATGCATGTATAGCTAGACGGCGCTTATATATAGACAAGTAATTTTCTAAATAATTTAATATGGGTGAAAAAATGATAATATTTGATTTACTGGTATAAACAAAATTGAAGTAATGTGTAAGGCACGGGTATTTTATCATTGGAAAGGAAATAGTTTCCGTATATGAGATCCGCCCCAGCATTCTCAGTATTTACATCAATCATGTAAACATTGAATCATAGGTGTATGTTCCATATTTTTGTTGTAAAATACTTTAATGCAAAAAGAATTTGGAACTTTAACACATTTCCTCCTACAGAGACGAAAAGTATCCTTAGAAGTTTCCCAAATCTTGCAAAATAATGGAATTACAGAGGCGAAATTTTGTAAATAAAAACAGGAGCGGTAACTCTGACAATCGATCGAAATACTAAAGGGGTACCAGAGAGGGTCATTCAGTTAAATTTAATTTTTTTTAGTTTTCAACTCACAATCTTCATTGAAATTTGCTCCCGTAGCATAAAAAATATTTTTTCAAACATGTTATTTATTAGCAGTTTTACCATGTATTTGAAAAAAAAAGTTTAATACCACGGAAACTACATATTTTAAAGCAATATAGAACAGAAATATGCAAAATTGAATCAAACTTTCAATTTACAAAATATATTCATGCCTATCTACTTATTTTGACTTATTTTGACATGAATTTATTTGAATTTAATTTTAATCATTTTTTCAATAATGATGCTCATAAATTAGATAAAAAAGTTGAAAAATGTTGTTCAACCTTATTTTTGTTGTTGTTTCTTTCAATTAATCATCTTCGCTAGCCAAGGGTTTCTGATACGCTACTCTCCTCATACACCCTTGGCCTACGATGTTCATAAAAATCAGGATTTTTTTCCAGAGTTCTGATTGGATTTCAGTACACCCAGGTCGACCAATCAGCTATTGTTTTTTGTAAATGACGATATTTGCGTTCGGGATACATCTTCCCTGTTTAATCTCGGAAATGAAAAACGCAAGTAAACAATGATTCGTAAGATAACATTCAATTCTATGAATAGCCATGGTGTCATCCAATATCTTCTAAATCTATATTGAAGCTTCAGATTTGTTCTATAAATAATGAATAAACATAACTCAATTATTGCTTCTTAATTATTCTTGAAAAAACGTTGATTTAATTTTTTAACACGTGTCTTTATTTCTGGCGATGACGCAATCTGTGCGTACCTGATAGATTCGAGATCACGTGACGGAAAACAATCCCGTCTTTTGACTTCACCGTATGCCAAGGGTTTATGAGGAGAGGAGCGTATCAGAAACCGAAGATGTCAATTAATATAAACAAGCAAGAACTACTCTTGGAAATCAAATTGTTTTAAACGAAAGATAGATCATTCTTACATTCATGTAGTTATTTGATGAGAGAGAGAGAGAGAGAGAGAGATCTTATGTTTAATCGACTTTTTTGGATAAAGAAATGAAATTTCAATGAAAAATTGAATTTTCAAAGCAACAGAACATCGAAAAATGAAAAAAAAAAAGAATCTTTATTGGTTTAACTATATCTATTTATTTTAAGGAATGTTAAAAACTTTTTTAAAAACAAGTTTTAGCTTAATCTGCAGATTTAAGTGGATCACATACATGTATGTCAAAACATTTAATCCGTGTGACTGTCATTCATAGTATACATCATATATGTCATTACAGTTGTATTACCAATTGATCTATAATTTGTTTGTTTTCTTTTTTAAACTAAAATACATCAGTTATTGGATTGATATAATATAGTTACCCAAATTGCCGTGAAAAAATGTAAGCGAAATTATTTTATTTTGGGAATTTATAGGTAAAAAAAAAATTCCTGTGATAAACATTACATTAGAAGACAATAACAATGGCAAGTGTAAAGAAACAGCGAGAAAGTTAGAATTCTACACACCCCATCACATAACACCATCTCGTAAAAAAAAAGTCCAACCAGTAATTTCTTGACAAGCAAAAATAAAATTAAACGTATAAAGAAATAAATAAAATAAAAAAAAATTAAACTCATTTCGAAAAAAAAAAATCGTATGTGTTAGGGTGGGTGTGTGCGTGTGTGTGGAGGGGGTGGGGTTAGTCGTCGGCTTCTTTTTACTTCATATCGGCCAGTGACTTTTCATACCAATATCACATAGATCCGTGCTTTCGAAGAGAGATACGCCTATTCTAATAAAGGGGGATTTTTATTTGGTTAAGTAAAAAAAAACTGACTCACTCTAGATCCAAGCATGGATTATATGAATATCAAATTTCCAATTAAATTTTTGACCCCTCCCGGAAAAATTCTTTTAATTGATCTATATGATCTAGAACAACAAGGAATTCATAATTTCCCGCTTGGGGTACATAGTAATCTGTCTTTTATGCTTCGGAATACCCATCTTTTATCCGCAACTACTCTTATACCAAGGTTTGAATTTTATTGAAACTTAATTCACAGGTGCTTTGTTTTATAGTGCCCTTATGCACCTCCTATTTTACTTTTTGAACGGTCGCATATTTCGGATTTTGCATAACAAAACATGAACACTGCCATTCTTTCTAAAATATTGAAGGGTACCCCTCTCTCATCCGCAAGAAAAAAATAATGGTACTTTCACTGATTCTTTATTATACATAATGCCATTGTGCACCTCTTATTTTATTTTGTGTTCTGACACTTAAGCTTATTTCGTGTTTCCAAGAGATAAAAAAAAACACGGATTTTGCTATTATATAGGTATGGGAGGCCGGGGTACCGTTTAATAATCTCAGTGCTTACAGTATCCCTAGTTTATGATTTAATATTTACATTTTCAATGTCTTTGTCCGAGATAAAATTACAAATAGTAAAAATAATTTATTTCTACATAAATCTACTGGTTCATTGTGATAGGCGCGGTTCAAAACAAATATGTACGGAGGGGACAAATAGTGACAGAAGCGGGACTTGTAGCACCTATCACGTAAGCCACTCGATTGATCATATCATGAAACAGAACCCAACCTACGGGGCTTGTAGCACATATCATGCAAGTCACTCGATTGATCATGTCATGAAACGAAACCAAAAAAAAAATTAGACAGTTTTTCCTTAATTTAATGGAATACTGTTATTCTTTTTGATATTACAAAAAAAAAAGTACAAATGGATTTCATTTGATATTAGGATAAAATGGTTTTAATAAATGAAATTATATGGGCAAAAATTGTTTTAAGAAATAATTAGATACTAAGTATTTGTATATGTATATATAGATTTGGAATATGTGTTCTAAAACTATTTAGTTTTACAAAATAAAAAAAGACTGAACTTGGTGTACAGTGTATACAATAATAAATTACATTTCATATTTTTTCCGTCTTTATATTTAGAGAAAAAAACACGAATAAACGAATTTTTACAACCCAGTAGCAGCTTGTTCATTGTTGTTCCCGAGGACTTTTTTGAAATTTTTGTTTAACTTCCACATATTTAGAAAGCTTTATCTCGTTATACTGTATTCAAATAAAAAAGTTGACACCTTGGCCTGTCGAGGGTCATGATTTTCGAATGAATTCTGTAAGCTTCCCAAACAATTTTTTTTACATGAAATAAATATTTTAGTATTGTGAAAGTAAATTGATATTGAATAAAAGTTCTTTGCTTCTCACAGCACAGCGAAATGTAAAACAAACAGTTACTTTCATTGATGGATGATACATACATCTATTACTATTAAATTATTATTGGTATTATACAATTATTAAAATAGAAAATTTATCAAGTAAAAAAAAATTCTGGAAATACTCATTAATATACATCCTTATCATAGTAACGTTACCATGAAAAGTCAAAATCGTGTTCACTCTGAAAACTTGACGTTTGACGTTGGGCGAAAGTAAACTGACGTCATTATTTACCTGTTAAAGTATCAACAATATAAATGAAGAAAAAACATACTTAGAGTTGACGTAGGGCCAAAAAAATTCATATTCAGTAACTTCTAACCTTGCTTTATTAGAATCCATGAAAAACTCAAAACGTGTAAAAATTGCCATAAGGACCTTTTCTCATGGGGCCAATCATATGTGTATTGAAGTTTATTGTTGATTCGGTATAATAAACAATTTATTGCATGAATGTTCGGGAGATATAAAGATTTCTTCATCCATGAAAAATCGTATTCCCCTCGGGCGTTGCCCTCGGGGAATATGATTTTTCATGGATGAAGAAATCTTCATATCTCCCTCACTATCATTCAGTAAATGTATAATAGTTTATGAACTGTAGATGTAGCATTTCTTATCAATAGAGAGTTCAGATTTGACTTTAGTTACTTGTAAAATAAAGTTTTTCATGTTCTACATGTTTAGGTACCCGGTATTTCATGGTTCTATGCTTTAATTTAACTCCGCCCAGCAACCAATCAGATTTGAGAAGGCTGGCCAATAAGCGAATCCGTAGTGCTTATCGCAGATTGAAATTATGAGCGAAAAGAAGCAGTAACCTAAAATTTATATTATTTAGTATGGAAGGAAATGGTGTCTTTTTTTCGCGTTCAAATATCATAATTTGTAAGTTTGTTAATCCAAATTAGTAATCGTATAAGTAACAAGGTGTACATATGTTAGTACATGTAGGTAAATTCGACATCTCAACTGGTACTTCTGAACTGTCAACTAACAATTGTACTCATCTAAGCATTAATAAAATAAATCCCCAATTTTAAGGCCATTCCGACAAGTGAACTAGAGGTACTGTGAGCAAAGATCTAACTAAATCACCCCGCCTCCCGTATGAATATAATGGAATTGTCCACTTTTGGTATGAGAAAGCCATAATATATCTGTCATTTACAAGGTATCTTGCTCTCTCTATATTGGTTTAGGGTAACGTGTGAAGAGGAATAACTCTTAGTGTCCCATCTTATTCAGAAGCCACCACACCTCATGTCATAAGTAAGAATAAAATGGCCTTGTCCATGTTTTGATATCGGAAACCCAAAATATGTATTTGATAAGAGTGATAGAAGAGGAGTTGCGACTAAGGGATAGATACCCCAAAGCGTAACATATGGAAGGACTTACAGTTAACGGACGGACATCCCGATTTACTATGCACCCTCCCGCTTTTCAAGGGGGTGCTATGAAAATTCAAGCTTCCAAAAACACCAAAGAAATTACGACTTTAATAGAAAATACTTACAAACAGTCCACCATTCATTCCGAAAAAAGTGGCCCTGTGAGGAGTCCATATATCCCGTCTGAAAGGTTGTTTATAGGAAGCCCAGAGTACCCTTTTCTGTATTATGTATTCTGGATTTGAATTCCAGTTCGTAAGCCTCCTGCGACTGGTATAAATCTCGATTGAAGGATCAGGACCAGCTAGCCAGTACGAAAAGCTCAAACAGAATTCCCTTCCTTAAAAATTAAAAATATTTCTTTTAAAAATAAAGAGTGTAAATTGTTGCAAACAATGGAAGAGGCGTTGAAGACCATTTTTGTGATACAGAAGGCATAATAAGAGGAAAATGACATTTAAAAAAAATACCATCTGCACCAAGGTACTCATTCATCATATGTAGCGTCTCATTCGGTCCCACTTGGGCGTATTTTTCTTTATTAATAGCACCTCCTCCCTGCCATTAAAACAACAAGAGGCCCACGGGCCTTATAGGTCACCTGAGTATTGTGTAACAACTTTCAAACAATTAAATTTGGTTCATATTTTAAATCCGAGGCCATGAAATTCACAATTTACAATTTTGAAAGAGGCACCATTGCTTATCAAAATTATTAACTTAGCATGCTTACTCTATTTACTTAATACCCAGATGTAGATCAGAGTAACAAAGAGAAAATGCACTTCCACTTTATACCCAGTTATGCACCTCACCCACTGACCCATGGGCCACATATTTCAAAATTTTGCAAATGTAATCATAAAATGGTTGATTAATAGTAAAGAGCAGATTTCAAAGCATTAATTTATTTTCAGACTATGTAACCCCCCCCCCCCCCCCCCCCCTTGACCCTGGGGGCATAAAAAACAACTTTGCTAGATGCACCTTTCTTCATCATAAATATATATATACTTGGATCATTGACATAAAACCAAGAAGAAAACAAAAATATTTTCAAAGAAAAAATGTATTTTTTGTATTTTTACTATATAATCAATAGAGCCCCGCCCTAACACCAGAACCACTGACCCTGGGGCCATAAAATTCACAATTTTGGAAGAGGCAGTCTTGCTCATCATAATTATGTGCTTAGTTAGTTTATTTAATTCCCAGGAGCAGAGAGGAAGATTTTCAAAGAAATAATGCATTTTCACTATATATTCTATAGAGCCCCGCCCTAGCACTAGAACCCCTGACCCTGGGGCCATGAATTTCACAATTTGGGTAGAGGACTCAATGCTCATTACATTCATGCCAACAGTTTGCCTGCTTGATGTCCAGGAGTAAAGAAGAAGATTTTTAAAGATTACATTAATTTTTGTGTTTTTGGCCCCACCCCTCAGGCCCCAGGGGGGCAGGGACCATGAAATTCACAATTTTTGTTCCCCTTCACCCATAGATGCTGTATACCAAATTTAGTTGAAATTGGTTCAGTGGTTTCAGAGAAGAAGCTGAAAATGTTCAAATGTTAACACACGACACACGACGCACGACGCACGACGACGGACGAAAACGGATAGCAATAGGTCACCTGAGTTACTCAGGTGACCTAAAAATGGAAATACTCAATTATAAATGCCTGCTAGGGCCACTGAACGGTAAGAAAGGTTTAATGCGAAAGGGGATCTAGGTTTCAGGAACCCAACTATCTCAATGTTTCGCAGAGAAGTGACACCTGCGTTGTGAAGACCAACTCCTTTATCCGCGATTACAAAGGGAACACACTTTAAAACCGAGAGCGACTCAGAATGGGTCTGAATAATTATGTTGGATTCTTACGTTGTAAATTGTAGTTTGTTGTTTTGGAAAAGCAAAGATTGATAATATTTTACTTTTTGTATACTCCCCGTCAATATGAAAACGCAACACTCTAATTTTAGAGTGAAAAGTAAATACGGGTTATAACTATGTACCAAAAAAGTTAAGACGTCTTTTACTTTGCCAAGTTAATTATTTAACGGTTGAATGACTTTCTTTCCTCTACCGGAAGTTCCTTTAAAGCCCTCTTAACAGAAATCAAATTTTTGCATTTTTAATAAAATTTTTAACAATATTTTGGGTTCTCAAGGTTTTGTAGCTGTTTATCAAAAGAATTGTACAACAATCACGGGAAAAAAATCTTTCTTTACCGGATGTAATGCTTATATTTCCTGAAAATGACTGATTTTCATTGCTAATGCTGGAGATTCTCAAAATAAAGAAAAAAAAGTGCAGATGCAAATGCACACTATTTAATGACTCATCAGGCTCATGTGTTTCAGTAGCATAAATAACGGTTTTTTGACCGGGAGTCCAAGAGTTACTGCACTAGGCCAAGTTTAAAACGTTAGAGAAGATTCGACCGCAGTATCTGAACAACAGGCAATTGAAAATGCCCAAGAATATTTATTTCACTCAGATAAAAACATTGATAAACCTAATGCATGGTAGAAATCGGACTGCGTACATGTATGTTGTACATGGCGGACTAGAATGTTTTGATTAAATGGTCGGAAGGGGGGGGGTGTTTTATTTAAATGTTTTCTGTTAAGAGAGGTAAAAATCAACTTTCGGTTATGGAATGAAAACCATTCAATCAGTAAATTATGGAAGGGAATTACCGCCAAAAGTCTATGTAGCTTGCTTTTATTCTTATTCTGCCTACTTCTTTATGCTTTGTTATTATTGTAATTATATGTCACTTTATTGTTTTCGTATTCGTCTTTATTACATTTCACTTTGACTTTTATCCTTCTTCATTTTGCCCTTACTTCTATGTTGCTTTATTCTTTTTAATTCATTTTACTTCCTTTTAAATTGATACAGTTTCTTAAATGATTATCTCAATTACAAACGTGAATTCAATCACACAAAGAATGAAGCATATTCAATGAAGACGAATACAAGTTGTCAAAATTTAGTGCCGCATTAAAACGCTAGGTGGCAGGGGTGTTCGCTACGAGTGTTGGTAAAACTAGGTCAGCAAACCCGGGTCGGGGTTATTTAAGATTTTTCAATTTTCTGCCTTAATACTTGATCAATCGAATATCTGAAGGCCTAATCCGATCACCCGATCCAATGATGCAAACTCCATATAATATTTATTTTCTCTGGGCACACAGGAAAAGCGGCCTCTTTTTTTCAGACATAACTTTACATACCGGTACTTTACTGAATATGTTCATTAAAAGTCCGACCCACTTTTTGTAAGGGTAAGGGTCAAATAAGATTAATGTAGTATAGTACATTTAAATTTGATACTATAGATGAAGTTGAATCTAACCCAAAGCCCACCCCGCCCCCTTAATATGATTTCATTGGCGTCGGAAGCAAAGTGAAAGTTGGGGCCGGGGGGGGGGGGGGGGG
>PRKT01000782.1:117121-138704 GCA_003671525.1 Saccostrea glomerata
TTACTTTATATAAAGATAGAACTTTTCCGTAAATTACAAAATCTAAGTCAATTGCGTTATAAAGATATCACAATTTAATTTGGATTCTCGGAATTTTCTCCGACTCGGAAGAAAATACAAAAGATTTAAATAACACATTACAGAGAAGATAAAATCGTATTATTAGATGAAACGAGGTGTTCTCCGTGTTCAGAATTGTATGAAAAGCTTTAATTTATATGTATTAACTATATTTCTTTACTTAATTTTGTATTTTTCAAAAATATTTTTTTTTGATCAGTTACGCCATATATGGCTTTAAAGAATTTTCTTGACGAAAGTAGATACCGTATGAAAGAGTTCCATACCTTTTTTTTAAATTTTTTTTTTTTTACACCTCAATTATTTTTACTACGCGATATAAAGACCTGACCAGGGCGGCCTGTATAACAATACACTTAACTGAGCAAAAATACAGTAAATCCTGCGTAATCCGACACCCATGCAATCCGTCATACTGTAAATATTTGACATAAAATCTTTTACGACATTATATTTAATATATGAAGCACAGACACTGCTACATCCGCATTAATATTTCTTTTAATAATTCATTATTTAGAATTGATGATATATTGCTATGATAATTTTATTAGTTTATTGTATTAAAAAAGCTAGACCCGAGTCCATATTATCTAAACATGTTACCAACTGATCGTAGGTAATACTCTGTAAATTTCGTTGTGTAAATCCTTGCTGCTTTAAGATTTTGTAGTACTGATAATCAGAGAGACATTGTAACCTTAGCAATAAAAATGAACTTGATGATGCTGTTGCTCGTGGGATGTTCCTTAAAACATTTGAAATTTATCTAAAAACTTAACATTAATTCTGTATAAAATTTATAAGAACAGCATATTGCATAAATATCGCACAGAGAAAACTTTTATGAAAGATCTAGAAAAAAAAAATGTGATTTTCACTTGTTCGCATGGTATCAGCACATGTAAGGATATTGATATATATTTTTTACCTGAAATTCATGTTTAAAAAAAAAGAGAGGTCACCATGTGAACTACTTTTTCCTGTGAACAGCTTAAAGCAATGCAAGCTGTATATTTGAAACATTAAATTTCGCTGTTAAAATGTCTTATTATGATAAATTTGTATGTAACAAACCTTTATTATCAATTAGACTAAAATAAATCAGAGGATACAATTCATTCAATAAATTGCATGTAAGAAATCTAAATTGTACATGGCGACAATAATGTTATTTTGATTTGTAAACGAAACTTATAAAGAGTTCTACTATCGCAAATATGAACAACAGAAGTTTATTATCGATATTTTTTCTGTCATTGAAATAGTTATTTACAATTTTGCAACATCAAATTCCGACAGGTTGCAGCTCATATTGCTGTAAACATTAAAAGATCTTTTTAACAACCGTCAGTACTGTCCACATCAAAGATCTTTTTGTCACTACATTGTTAACTGTTCATTGGGTGATATGTTCAATTGTTAAATTCTCCTTGTACAAATCTTCCCTATGTGGGGGCTTAAATGAAAGGAAAAGCATCAATGTTTCATACCTGAGCAATGGAAAGGTTAGTATATAAATCAGAGGATACAATTCATTCAATAAATTGCATGTAAGAAATCTAAATTGTACATGGCGACAATAATGTTATTTTGATTTGTAAACGAAACTTATAAATAGTTCTACTATCGCAAATATGAACAACAGAAGTTTATTATCGATATTTTTTCTGTCATTGAAATAGTTATTTACAATTTTGCAACATCAAATTCCGACAGGTTGCAGCTCATATTGCTGTAAACATTAAAAGATCTTTTTAACAACCGTCAGTACTGTCCACATCAAAGATCTTTTTGTCACTACATTGTTAACTGTTCATTGGGTGATATGTTCAATTGTTAAATTCTCCTTGTACAAATCTTCCCTATGTGGGGGCTTAAATGAAAGGAAAAGCATCAATGTTTCATACCTGAGCAATGGAAAGGTTAGTCGCCAGAGACATATTCATATAATTGTCAAAATTCGTGATCAGGATCCAGTCTGCATGATGAAAAATAAAGTTACTTTATATACAAGTTCTGTTGTTATAGTCCTTGCCAAAATATATCAATTAAACAATGATAAAAAAAAGAATAGAGTAAAATCCCCTCACGAAATACCCTTATCGTTTCGTTATTAACATGGTTTAATAAAATTATTTCGTTTTTGTTTACAACATTGTTTTTTTAAAACTACATTGTAAGGGGAATTAGAATCACTTTGCTGAACAGCGCAAATTCACTATAGGAGTGTTTATTCAGGTGTGCAACTGTTCAGCTGAAACAATATCCCTGTTTTCTGTTTTAAAGCAAAGAGGGATAATGTAAATGTATCATATGTAGCGTGTACGCTATTTGATGGATGTTTATTATTTTTTTTAAATTGTGTAGTTTTGATTTTTGCAAATTTCTTTATTTGCTTATGAACATATTTCCATAAAAGTGCAGGATATTTATGTTTCCCAAACGAAGTTGGGGAACATATTGTTTTTACTCTGTTTCTTATTATTATTTTTCTTCTTCCTGGGTACTTATTTGTCCGCGAATGATCTTGTCAACTGTTCATCTGATGTAGGTGAAACCTTTTTAGGGTAAGTAGACATGTTATGTAGATTTGCGAAATCAAGGTCGTTTTGCGCGCACGTGCTTGCAAGAGCGCGCACGTGCAACATGTAACCAATATAATTGATATAGCCGTAACTTTTTCTATTTTCTGATAAAATGTTCTGAAACTCAGAATATAAGAATATATTAGTATTATAGACAAGAGGACATGGTCAAATTATCAAGAACTCACGCGCATGCACATGCGCTTCGCTCTGATTGGCTGAAACAAAAATCTCAATATCTTATTCGTTTTTGACGAAATACTTTGAAATTTAAAACATAGTCATGCATTAAGATATCCTACGATATGATATAAAATAATTTTCATGAAATCACGCGCATTCACATGCGCTGCAATCTGATTGGCTAAAACTTTAAATGGCTATAACTCTCTTGGTTTTCAGCCAAACAGGATGGGATTTAGAACATAGATAGTCTTAATGAACACCTACAAGAGGGTATGGTCATCATGCACATGCATGCACGTGCGTGCATGTGCAATACGTATAATTGCAAAACTTGATTTAACGTATTTTTGAATACTTTTTGATCAAATGCCTTGATATTAAGTACATTAAAATAAATTAATAGTGTAGATACAGTGATGTGGTCATTCCGCATATGCATGCAAGTGTGCGCATGTGCAATGCAAAAATTTGCTATATACTTGGTATACTTTAGGAAAAACATTGTTTAAGTTTAAGAAGCATAGAGTTTAGTTTATTTGATGAAGTTTAGAGGGAATGAGGCACAAAAAGGAAGTTGGGGAGTGTTTGGGGAACATCTGTAACGGTTTCCGTTACAATTAGCACTAGTTAGCATTGTACTTAAATAAGTGGAAATTCCTTCTCGTCAAAAAGAATACATCACCAAATGTAATACATTTACAGTTAAGTTTGAAATACGAAAAGAAACTTACATTGACATCTTTCTCCTGAAAAATTGTTCCTACAGCTGCAGTAATTGTCTATATGGTCCACGACAAAAATATTACAATGTCCACCATTGAAGCAAGACTCATTATACTGGGCACTGCATATTGGCATTTCACAATCTCTTCCAACGAATCCCTGTGGACACTCACAACGTATCGTAGTCCAGTTTGAAGTGGGCTCAGAAATATCAATGCAGGAACCACCATTTTGGCAGGGATTTTCGTTCGAACAACTGAGGTCTTCATAATGATGAACTCTGCCTACTTCAAAAAGAGGTTCACTGGTTAAATACTGTGAACCAATTAAATACCTTTTGTAAAATCAATTTTTGCATTACACTGTACATTGTTTTATTTCACAAATTATTTTTGATCATTTGATTTTATTGGACTAAACCAAAGTCATTTATTTTGTAAAGGTAATCTAATCCACAGTCAGGAAGAATACCCCTTTAATTTATAATTTAATTCAAAGAGTCTTTCATTTCTACATGCAACAGTTTTCATTTTATTCCTCTCTCTCTGCGCTTCAGTGTTCTTTGAATTTCTCAGAAAGGTCGTATATAAAAAGTCTCGAATGTTTACCCCATAAATGTATTTTTTAAAAGCCTATTTGAAGAATATGAGGTTCATTTAAATCTAACGATAAAAACCAATGTTTATTTAAGTAACACAATGAGTCAAACTTAAGTGCTTCTTCTAAGATATGTGTAGCAATGAAACAGAGAAAGATTTTGAAAATTATGAGTGTAAAGCTTAGATATGAAAATTCAACTGCAAGAAAAGACTGCACAAATTAAACGCCGAAAAAAGGTTGTATCTACCGTTTCATTGTTTCCGTGAATGTCAAGGTCACACAACTCTTATTTTTATCTCAAACTTGTAAAGAACATTCAACTGGGGCATGCAAAAGTGAGAAACATGTTTTAACAACTTTAAAAAAAAACGTATCTAAATTATGGTCTACTTACATCCATTCTTGGGTACTTGAAAACATGAAATTATGGGTAACTTTTTCAACTTTTCTGCACGCGCGTACAATAGGGGGAAAGAAGTAAAAAGCAATATTTACGTTATGCGGCCTACGGAAATTATTTTTACTTTTATTTTCTCATAAAAATAGACTTCTTACATTCTGAAACCTTTAATTTTGTATAACCTAATTATTTTTTGGAATTAAAAAAATTTACGTGTAATCCAAAAATTCTATATTTGTCATTTTTTCCCTTTTTGCGTCATGGTCGCTCTTTAACATGATATGAAATTAGGAGTGATTAATGGTGTTTTGCAATGATAGGAATAGTTTTATAAACCATGAACTGTTCGGTCACAATCGAGAAAAAAAGTTTTGCTGAGGTTAACACAACGGTCATGTGACTGGTTCAGCCAATCAGATTCCTTTACTAATGATTATTTATAGGTATTATAATACGGATTGTTTAATTCTTCTCATCCAATCAGCATTTAAAAGTATAATAATAAAATATATCACAAACTTAGTATTTTTGCTTTTTAGGAGGTAACTACATCGAATATCTTCATTCATTTAACAGGAAAATCACATTGAAATAAAAATATACACTAATATTTGAGTGTTATTCGAATCTTTAATTCAGTCCTATAACCTTTTCCAACCATACTGTAAAACAACACTTCAGAATTAGTGAAGAAGAAATTTAGGATAAAAAAAAACTAACCAAAGCTACCATATACCGTAACTGCTAGGAGTGAAAAAACAAGAAAACAGCTGATCAGGACTTTAAACATCGCTTCTGTATCCAAGTCCACGCAGATGTTGGGTGTAAAGTGACTAGAAGCAGGCTAATAATTTATATACAGGTGACACCAACGTATTGTGTACTTTTAGTTGAGAAATCGGGAGATCATTTTACTGAATAATCCCTGAAGGATCATAGTAGATCCGCAGATAGCCGTTATTGAAAATTAAATGCTTGCAAGGATACAATAAATAAGGTTGTTTTGCCTGCGATGGACTGAGTGACACCTACGTATTGTTTACTTCTTGATGATATATCAGGGATCATTTTTTTGAATAGTACTTTAAAGGATCATATCTGATTTACAGATAGCCATTAAAAAAAAACTTGCGAGGATACAAATTGTTTTAAAAGCGATGGACTTATGTGATAAAAAGATTGGATGAGGTTGTAATCACCTTGCTAATGATGTCGACAAAAAACAGCTGCATCTCGTGTAATTAGATATTCATTGTACCTTAGAAAGGTCATATGTACTGAGAATTAATACTTATTTTAGTTGATTTTAGTCGCCTAGTAGACCCTTAATCACCGAAATGCAAATAAAAAGGTAGGGATTAGGAATACTAGTTACTTTGAAGAAAAGGAAACTGAACATTCCTATCATTTTATTTGTGTAATTTTTATGTAAATTTCTATTATGAGATCTTTTTCTAGTGTTGTCTATTTACTGATGTAGATTTGTTGTCGAAAATATTCTCATATCTTCTTTTAAATGAAAGTAAAAAGAATAAATTGTGAAGTAGTTTTCTGAAATGAAATTATTTTGTGAAGAAATACGCATGCTCACCCTAGATTCCCGTCTACATTTTGCACCCATTTAATTCAATATTAATGGCAATATGGTCATAAAATCTTTGTCAAATAAAAAGGACAGTTTTTTTTGTAATTGATGAATTATTTAAATAGCAGCACAATATAGAAAATTAACCCAAATTCCAGCTCTTGAAAAAAAGGAAGGGGTGTAGACGATATTTTCCATTGAAATATGACTTTCAAGCATCACCATTATTTTTTGAAATAGTCTTGGATAACTGTTCCTTATACAGGTATATATTTTCTCATGTCTTAGGCAAATGAAAAAAACAAAAATATATAAATATGTTTCAGTTGTAAATCGCTTTGAAAATGGTCATTTTTTGTCTATAAACATGTCCCCCGTGAAGCACAAAAAGCTTTAGCAAGAATTTGTAAAAAAAAAAAAATAATAATAAAAAAATTCGTATTACCTGTAAAAAGGACTTTAAGTTTGCCGGGGGTGTTTTTAAATATTTTCCATTGATTTGTATATCGAAAAACACAATTTCTTGTTTTCTTCTAAATTTTAAAGTTAACCCTCTTTGTTTTCTCTCATAAGTTATGTTTTTAAAAAATTCATATAAAATATATAAAAAAATTGAAAGAAACAGTGAGCAAGCTCACATACCCCACGCTTTCCCCAAAATTCAAAGTGCTGAAAATCCCGGAAAAAATAAAAGTATCGGAATTTATCTACACATTGTTTCCTAATTATACGCAAAGTTCTGTCATCTCTATGTTCAAGGTATGGCCAAAAATCAAAGTTTTTAGTGCGGAAATTCCCGGAAAAAATCGAAATACGAATTTCCTGGTAATATGCACATCTACACACTGTGTCCTTAATTTCTGCAAAGTTTGATGAAATTCTGTGCAGCGGTTCACGAGGAGTTGCGCTGACAAACTGTTCATTTCTATATACAATGTATGGCCAAAAATCTTATTTGATTTTGCCTTGGTAATTAGAATGGAGAATTCTGTAAAGTTTTATTAAAAGCTACTCCCACAAAAAAAGAGTAAATAATCCATCGCCATCAGACCCAATCAGTAGGAGGGAAAGTGTTTTAAAGGAATGTCACAGAAATTTCTATTTTTAGTAACCATGGCAACACCATTCATCAAAGTCAAAAACCAATGCCCTAAATTACATGTCATAGCGTAGTCGACTTGTGTGCCGATTTTTTTTTAAATCAGACGAAAACTGTAGGAGGAGTAACGTTTTATAGTAATTTCACAGAAATTTCTATTTTTAGTAACCATGGCATCAATGTTCATGGAAATCAAAAACCAATGCACTAAATTATGTATTGTAGTGTAGTCTACTTGTGTGTCAAGTTATATTGAAATCAGACCAAAACTGTAGGAAGAGTAACATTTTGAAAAATTGTTTACAAAAAGACAGACAGATGGACGGACAACGAATACCTTACTATATTGCATAAGCTCTGTGAACACGAGACGAGATTTTTATGCGCATTGATCGATAAATCCGGGGCGTATATTGTTTTGCCCTGTCTGTTTGTTTGTTTAAATGCAAACTTTAACCTCCGCATTAATTTTCAACCATGAAAGATAGAAACTTAATATTTGGTTTGCATGCTCCACTAATAAAGCTCTTTCAAATGACAACAAGGTCAAAGACCTTGTGATCTTAATTGTGACTTATATGCAAAAAATAGCTTTTTTGTACCTTTGCCATTACTTTGGAACAATGGGAGATAGAAACTCCATATATTTGGTATAAAAACCCCACTAATTAAATAAAAGCAAGGTCCTTGACTGTGACCTGTATGTTAAAAATAACCTTTTTCGTAACTTCGACATAACTTTTGAACCATAAGAGATAGATGCATACTCCACTAATTAAAGTTCTTTTAAATGACATTAAGGTAACATATGATCTTTTGACCTTGTTTGTGACTTATATGCTAAAACATTTTTTTTCGGACTTTGTTGCCGCCCTGTGCATAGTGTTTCACAAACACATCTTGTTTCCAGACCGTTTTGCACAAACTATTGGTCAGGAAAGATGTGTCAAAAAATTTGGACACGTATTATTCACCATATGGAGGTGTACACCTGGTAATTTAAATATGATTGGATGATTTTTCTGCATTTTAAAGGTATTTTGTTCATATTTATGTTGTGGTTTTGTTAGGACCATTTCTCGGAAACAATTAAAGGATTTATCTGAAAATTTGTACACTTATTCACCATATGAAGGTGTCTTGTATCTTGTATCTTCAATTTTATTTGTTTATTTGTTTGCATTTTACAAATGTTAATAATTTACTACAAAAGACCTAAATGGTAACCTAACAAAAACTTTATTATTATCATAAACGTGATGACTTTTATTTCGTCAAACCTGCATGTGGAGTTTTTGCCGTCTACTTCAGTATGCTCTACATACCAACAATTTCTAAAACGAGGGAAGCCTATTCACAAACTGATGAAACAAGGGTGTCACAAGTATTCTTTAAAGTCGTTGTTTTACAATGATCCATACATTGACCCTGTTGGCAAAGAAAATATTTCATGGAAGTTGACTGCTGAATCAGGGTTGTGGTTAACCCCTCGCCAATGCGATTAAAATTTCAAGTGGGCAATGAAGAAATCAAAATTTGATCGCCAACATGGCGAGCGTCTTGTTCCCGGAAAACGACCGTGCTTTGTTTGTATTTTTATAATCCACTTCCTTTTTTCATAACAAAAGCTTCGCTAACCATGACTTTTGGTGTCGTGTGCAAACTATTACATTTGTATACGATACAAGCACTTGCGTGACCTAGATGTATGCACAATAATGTGGCGGTTTATTGATGGGGTAAAAAAAAAACCCAAAACGTACTGCACAACCGCAACGTGATACATATTTTAACGAGTACGACTGCAACAAAAGGTAACGATCGTTTTCATTGAAATGGTGTAGCGGCAGGCCATGGCTCAAAAATACCGACCATGGCATGGTTTGTACATGGTGCCAGAAGCACGACGAAAACCGAAAGTCTAATTTCATAACAGGTTGTATTTCTTGCAAACTGGACACCGTAATAAAAAACGGGGAAAGTAAGGGGCACATACGATCATCCTTTATTGAACAGAGGAAGCCGGTTGAAAAGTCAGAAGCAACTAACGTTCTTATAAAATTAAACAAAAACAACAATGAAAAACTGTGCCGTATGATCAGATCGTGTCATGCATTAGTGATGCATGATAGACCAATCACAGATTTTATTTGGATGTGTGACTAAGATGAGAAGGGGATAGAGTTAGGCACCACTTACAGAACAAGAGACTCAGCTGTTGAATTTATCAGATGCATTGCAGGTGCAGAATTCCAGAAAGTTTCGTCTGCTGTCACGAAGTCCAAGTTTGCGTGCATTATCAGTGATGGGTCCACAGACTCGAGCATCAAAGAACAAGAAATGTATTTTATAAGAACTTGTGTTGGTGGTGTCATCAATGTCCATTTTGCCGGCGTATATGTTCCAGAACGGGCCAATGCAGAGAATATTTTGAAAGGTTTGTAGAGAATAACAATAAACTTCCATGGATTGATGTCAGTAAGAAGATTGTAGCATTATCTTGTGACGGTGCATCTGTAAACACTGTTCTAAAGTCAGTTGTAGGAGCTCTTCTCAGGAAACTACAACCCAGCCTCATCACATTGCATTGTATGGCCCATCGATTAGAACTATCTCTAAAAGATGCGATTTAAAAAGTTCCTATGTATCAAAAGACTGCAACATTATTAAAGGGACTTTTTTATTTCTACCACAACAGTTCCTTAAATAACTCCATGTTAAGAAGGACTTTTCCAGCCCTCAGGACAGATGGGGATAGGCTGTGTATTCCCACCGGATGTGATGGCACTCAACGGGTTGGGCATCAACTTTCTGCAGCTACGAATATTTTGACCCCCTACATGGAACAGGTATTTAGTAACTTTCTGGTGTTGTTGGTAATTTAAAATTAGAAAAAAAAATAAATGAAAATAAAAATTCTAAAAATTTCACTAAGATCGAGTATTTATTTTCTTTTAGTTGGTGGAAACTGCTGAAAAGGTTTCTTCGGATTCGAAGGCAAGAGGTAAGGGCTTTTTGCATCTTCTGAAGTCTCGGGATATTGTCTTCTTTCTTCTGTTTATGGTAGACGTGTTAACACCTTTGAAGAATATTTCTCTGACTCTTCAAGATGAGAATGCAGTATTGTCAACTCAACACAGAATGGTAGAATGCACTCTAGAAGCAGTGAAAAACTGCAAACAAAGAGTTTATAAAAATATTTTGATTTGTGATTAAATAGTTACCTGGCTACCAATGCTAGTACATAAACTACAAACATTAATTTAAAGAAAGACATTTTATTTTCATTTTTCCTTTTTAGTGATGGACTATACTTGAGAAAATTAGAGAGTGGTGAGTGTTGAAGGTGTCCAATTATCGAAGGAGAGAATTTTTCACTTCTTAAAAGCAACAGCAAGAGATAATTTCTGCTGTTTCTAAACGATTTGCTGATTTCTGTGATGAGGCTTCCATTGTGGCATCAACAAGAATAGCAGATCTTAAAGCTTGGCCTTCATCTTGAGACTCTTTTAAAAGTTAGAATTTTTTTTGTTAAAAATGTTGATTGTTTATTTTATTGTTGGTGTTTAAATTAATTATAATTGTTGTTTTAAAATTTTGATTATTGTTATTTCTTTTTTAGGTCACCTGAGTAAACTCAGGTGACCTATTGCTATCTGTTTATGTCCGTCGTCGTCCGATGTGCGTTAACATTTGAACATTTTCAGCTTCTTCTCTGAAACCACTCAACCAATTTCAACCAAATTTGGCATATAGCATCTATGGGTGAAGGGGAACAAATATTGTGAATTTCGTGGTCCCTGCCCCCTGGGGCCTGGGGGGTGGGGCAAAAACCACTAAAATTAGTGCAATCTTTAAAAAAAATCTTCTTTACCCCTGGTCTTCTTTTTCTGTTTTTTGTTTTCGTATCGACGTAGGAATGGAAATTACCAGCCAAGGAACACGACAAACGTGTTCCAGGCCTTGGCCCACACTAAAAGCAGAACAATAAAAAACAATCGGTAGAATTCTTGTTAAAGGTCTGATGGATCACATCATATTTCCATTAAATTTTGTTCCAGCCATTATCTCAGCACTTTTGTTCGGAGAACACTCTGTTAGTGAAGAAGCATTTGTTGCGTTCATTCCTGCTTTACCTTAACTAGTTAGACAGAGAATTAGTTTTAGTTCCATTAACAAAAGTTATCAGAAGAAGAGGATTTCTTAGATATTTTAGACAGATTTGGATGCAAAGAGATATAAAAAAAGAAGAGATGAAGAAAGAACTCTTAAATATTGCCAATAAAGAAATTATTCAAAATCCAATGTATGCTATGGAATAATTGGTTGAAGAAACTGTTTATAATTAATCAGTCAAATTTCAAATGAAGCAGATTGTCTGTTAATGTTTGAATCAAAGAGGCCATCTGTGAGAAAGATGTAACACGTGTTAACATCAAACCTGAAAGCTCAAGTGATCTCTTCTGGTCAATCTGTCTAGCTATCTTTCAAATTTTCATATTTTCGACTTCCTCGGAATCACTGTGCCAGTTTCATTTGAATGAAGGAGATTCAGGTTTCTTTAAATGAATGGTCATGCTCTCTATCATGGGGTAATAATGAAATTTGAAAAAGCTATTTTTAACATGTAGGTCACAGTCAAGGTCACAAGGTCATGACCTTGATGTCATTTGAAAGAGATTTATGAGTTAAGTATGCATATCAAATATGAAGTCTCTACGTCTCATGGTTCAAAAGTTATGGCTAAAGTTCGAAAAAGCTATTTTTAGCATATAGGTCACAGTCAAGGTCACAAGGTCATTGACCTTGGTTCTATTTGAAAGAGCTTCATTGGTCGAGTATGCATACCAAATATGAAGTCTTTATTTCTAATTTTTCAAAAGTTATTGCGAAGGTTAAAGTTGACAACAAACAGACAGGACAAAAACAATATACGCCTCAGATCTATCGATCCGGGCGCATAAAAAACCTCAAGAGCTAATGGGCCAGGAAAGATGATACTGATATGGTAGCATCCTCTGGTAGTGAAGATTCAAATCGTGACCACACTGGACGATGAAAGCTTTACATAGGAATATATATGAAAAACCTCAAAAACAAGTCATTATTGGATGCATCCTCCAGGTGTGTAGATTCAGCAGGTTAGCAATGTTGCCTACGGGCCTCTTGTGAACGACTAGATCCGATATTTTCCCAAGAAATGATTACTCAGATCCATTTTAAGAATGTGGCTGTCTATCAGATACTCATTCGATCAAACTCGATTGTTATTCATCCATCGAGGAAAATACTCAATTCATCAGTAGACAAAGTGTGTTCAGATCAACGTCTATAATAAACAGATTCGACTGCATTAGTCATAGGCGTGAACAAAGGCCAGAGGATAAGAATTTGTATTAATCCAAATGATCTAAAGAGAGCTTGATTGAGAAAACACTTGAAGTTTTTAAAATAGCCCATATGCTCAATTCAAAAGTTTGAGTAATCTTGATGCCTTGTCTGATTTTTGGTAAATCAAGTCAAAACTTAAACCTTTTTTACTGATGTGAAAATTTGGTCTGAAGAAGATACAAAATGTGTCTTTGACATCGGACGGTGGAAGGAAAAAGACTTATGGTAGCAAAGTTCACAAAATCCCCCATCTAGGGACGACACAAAAAATCTCACTGGGTAGCAGTGCTCTGGGTGGAGTGTCCGGGGTGTCACTGGCTCTAACTCGCCCTGGCACACTGCCTGTGATGGTGACCGAGGAGGTGTAGGGAGACTCACTGGGGGCGACGTGCTCCTTGAGCTCTCTGCCATTGATCTAAAGAAGAAATGTCGAATTTCTGTAGTAAATTGAAGATTGGAATGGGTATATACTTTCATCATTTGTTTGTCTATATTAAATAAGTATTTCTGGAGATTTTTAAAGTTAAATTTGTCCTTATGCTTAATTTTTATTAGAAACCATGTACTTGTACTTAAAGTGATAGACAGTGGGTGGCCCCCGAAAAATGAATAACTTAATTCATAACAAGGCTTGACCTAAACTTCAAAACAAACAGCAGTTGTAGACAAGGGTTATCATTAATCTTAAAGTGACAAATAAAGAAAATCCTACTACATTTTCTACAGCAGGGTAGATAATTAATCCCAAGGGATTAATTGTTCTTCTCGCTCTTCATTTTCTTCTAAATTTACAATAAGAACTTTTTCAGTATTAATGATGGAATAAGGTTTATATCCAACTACCTTAAAAATTAATAATATCCTTGAATTTACATAAAGGGAAAAAACAAATAAAAAAAATATATTTTCTTTAATCCATTTCTTGTTTTTAGAATTCAAAGACACCATAAGTCATTGTGTAAGGTATTTTAACAAAAAGTAAAAACATTTATTTATATAAATCAACATTTCAGAGTGTTCATAGCATTCCAAATTGACTTAACTTCAAAACAAACTTCATTCGCAGACAGAGGTTGTAATTCATCTCAATGTGACAGATAAAGATAATGCTTTTAATTTTCTTCAGGAGGAAAGCTAATTAATCCCAAGGGACTCATAGCAGCATTCAGTTTACAATGGGAACATCTTCAGTAGTTATCTCTCTTTGCCAATTGATTCTTATATAAAGTTAAGGAATCTAACCGACCAACCCAGTTCCAAACCAGGGGACATAAAGAAACAAACTTAGCATCAAAATATGTCTTTCTGCTTATTGAACTACACCATACCAAATTTGATCCTAATTTGGCAACCATAAAAAAATTATTTGGAAAAAACAGAAAATTTGTGGACGGAAGAATGACAGACGGACAGAAAGACAGAGTGATTACTATAGGGCACCCGCAAATTCTTGCATGGCCCTTCTTAACTAAAGAAAGATATATCCTGTAAAATAGTTCAATATCAATGGTTAAGCTTTACATTCTACAATCTTTTTTCCACATCGTATGGGGAGGATGTTCGTGGGGAATCATCATTTACATTGGAACAACAACCCCACCCCCCAGCCAATATACAGTTGTCAAATATTTCCTCTGTCTCTCATTTGATTAACCTTGTCCATAACTTATGATTGATTGGAGCTATGTGTTTCATATTTTACATGTATATTTACAAGTATTGTGATAAGACCTTCCTTTAGGTACTAATATATATTTGACCTCTTGACTTTGATATTTGACCTACATTGTCATAAAAACTACCATACTTGACAATGACGTTTGAACAGTTGGAACTAGGGTTTTTCATACTTCAATGAATATTTATTGTGACATGATATAAATATTCGGAACCTTGTTTCCTAAAGATTGGAAATTGATCTTCCTTTGAAAACCTTAATCTTGGCCATATCTTTTGCTTTTTCACATATATTTCACTTGAGTTGACTTATTAATGACAAGGCTTTACCTTGGTCATGATTGATTTACCATTTGACTATTAAAAAACTCTTTAACCTTTGCTATAACTTAAAAAATAATTAGTGTTTCACAGATACATCTTGTCTTGTTTAATTGTATAGAAGCTGGTATGTGTGCAATACTTAGCAAAAGGAGACTTTCAATCCGAGTGCGGCGACATCCGTGTGATTTCCCTACCAACAGTGCCCAGATTTATAGACAGAGTTGTGTCAACCCTTGACCTGCGATTACAAAAAATCTAATTCCTAACATCGGGTGTTGCTAAAACGCGGAACGGAAAACGGAACGGAAAACGAAACGGAACGGAAAACGGAAAATAAATGTCAAGGAAAGAACCTTGATTCGATAGGTATCAGACATAAAAAGCAATATTCATGATATAAAAGTCATATTTAATGAAATGATATATTTGTGAATTATGCTCCTCTCATAACATTGTACATGCGATGGTCAATAGAATACATACTGTGATTTATGTGTACTAACTACTGTAAATCACTTTTTATTTTCGCGTAATTACGCGAGACAATGCGTTCGCGAAAATTAAATTCTCGCGTACAAAAGTATTCCTTACGATTTTATAGAGGAATAACAACTATTCGTACAAATTATGTCTCGCTTACAAAGAGTCAATGACAATCTCACGAAAATTTAGTGATCTACAGTAGTATCCATCTGTCAAACGTTTCGTTCAAATCATTTTTCAGCGAATGCTTATTTATGAATAAAAGATCTTGTATTGAAAAAGACGGAAGGAAAAAAGACTAGTAGTATGTATACATACGTGTATCGGTAAAAACAAAAAAAGAACTAGTTTTGACATACTGGTATACAGATTATGCCGCATATATTGGTGAATCCGGGAATCTTGAAATGGGGAGGGGGCAGTTTGGGGTCGGAGTAGGTTCCCTCAGTCACAAAGAGGACAGGGGGTCTTTCTCCCCTTTAAATCCATGAGTGGCATATGATATGCATATTGAGAAATTCAAATATGAATAGCTGCAACATAAGAAAACACGTTTTACGTTTTACTGGGTCATTCAACCCCCCCCCCCCCCAAAAAAAAAAAAACACACACTTTTATAACTTTATTAAACGTATGGACGATATATTAATTTTACTACAGTAAAAATTTTCAACTCCATCTATCCAAGATTTTAATTGATAGGAAGCGACTCAAACTTGTATAAAATTTTAAAAACCAGTTTTACAATCGAAATGTTATCCGGGCTTGTGGGAAAGGGGTGCTCTTATAATTATCTTGTAATAGAAGTTTTTTTTACATTTTACTTTTTTTTTTTTTACCAATTATCATAATTTATAAAGATAACAAATATTCCGCCCAACTGTTTTCCAGACAAAACCTTTATACTATTGAAATGATCATTGAATCCTCCAACACTTTCTGTCTGTTAAATTAATAGTAGTCAGTGAGCGTAAGAAAATAATACTGAATGAAATTGGAGCTATGTCATTACTTTGTCAGCGCTTTTCGTAGGACACTTAGAATGACTTATTAAACTTTTATTGGTCATGGAGGGATTAAATATGTATAAAATATATCGTTTCTGAGAAATTTATATATTTTAAATGATTTAATCTCAAAAAATATTTTCCGTTTCGTTCCGCCTTAAACTTTCAAGACATGGTTGACTCAGCTTTAAGGTTAGAGATTGATTACTCATAAATTGTACCCCGCTTTTGCATTAAATTTCATTCGTATGTCCGTCTGTAATTAAAATTTCAACCTTGGTCATATCTTTTAAAAGCCGACAGCGAGGGACCACAGTTCTTAGAATTTGCTTGTTTTTTAGCTCTACTGGTCAGAGACCAGAATTAAGATAGTAATGCGTCCGTCGTCCGTCCGTCTGTCTGTCTGTAATGCGTCCGTCGTCCGTCCGTCTGTCTGTCTGTAAACAATTTTTCAAAATGCTACTCCTCCTACAGTTTTGGTCCGATTTCAATATAACTTAACATACAAGTAGACTACACAAAGATACATAATTCTGTGCATCGGTTTTTGATTTCGATGAACGGTGTTGCCGTGGTTAATACAAAGAGAAATTTCTGTGCAATGCTTTCAAAATGCTACTTCTCCTACAGTTTTGGTCAGATTTCAATATAACTTCGCACACGATTAAACTCCACTTAGACACATAATTCTGTGTATCGGTTTTTGATTTCGATGAACGGTGTTGCCATGGTTACTAAAAATAGAAATTTTTGTGAAATGCTTTCAAAATGCTACTCCTCCTACAGTTTTGGTCCAATTTCAATATAATTTGGCACACAAGTAAACTGCACTAAGATACATAATTCTGTGCATTGGTTTTCAATTTCGATGAACGGTGTTGCCATGGTTACTAAAAAAAAATCTAAAATGCTTTCAAAATGCCACTTCTCCTACAGTTATGGTCCGATTTCAATATAACTTGGCACACAAGTAGAATATACTAAGATATATAATTTTTATTTTGATGAGCAGCAAGGATCATTTTTCTTTTATTGCTGTTTTAAATTTTCAAGTCCCAACTGCTACATTTCTATTCCTTTGTTTTAAGTATAAACCAGTAGAGCTACAGTCTCGACAGAGACTTCTGGTTTTTGTTTCATACTTCAAGTTAAAACAAGAGTACATTTTATATAAATACTACAGATTCACGAACATGGTGTGTAAGTGGCCAGGATCCGTTCATGATAGTTTCTTCTTTAACATTTGCAACCAGCACGAGGTTTTGGAAGGGCTACACAACTGCTGGCTGGTTGGTGATTCTGGATACCCCCTAAAATCGTACTTAATAACTCCAAAGCTGCACCCACAAGAGACAGAGGAGTGTAACACAATGAGTATATTAGTTATAAGTTAATTTGATATATTAATTTGAACAGTACATTTATCTCTGTTTTGATATTGTGTTAGAAAGTATTATTGATACTATCAGCATATAGAGAGACGGACAATAATATCTTAATTACGAACTTGTTTACAAACTTTGAGTGATAGGATACTGTAAGAGAGCGTCTTCATTTGACGGACAATTAGTTTTAATGATATATGTTGTTTTCGAACTTTTACACTTTTAAACAGAATTTGTACAAAGCTGCAGCCATCTTAACTGCATAATTAATTGAAGAATGTGTAGGATACACAATGTTAATGTAAACAGTGGACATTGTCGTATCCAATAAGGAGATGGGAGACAGGGTTGAAATTAGGGGCGGACTATATTAATATTAATGAAGTGACACTCGAACTCAATTATTGCTGTCACCAGATATGTGATGCCTAGGATGCAACTTTTTGTACAAAAGATGTGCGCACTAAGTACCAATAGCTTTTAACACCATAGCTCCGAGACGGACAATGAGAACATGAGAGCTTTTACTATCCTAGCTCCGAGACGAACTATGAGAGCATTTAAGAACGTAGCTCTGAGACCTTTCACAAATTTTAACTTTATTCTTAATCCTTAGGAAAATTGGCAACCTTGTTGTTTATTAATGCGAAATATTGAAACTTAAATCCAGAAAAATAATTTTATTCAGAGTAGAAATGTTAAAAAGCGAAATTCCTTTACAAGTATCGTCAATCCGTTGTGTACAGGGTTTAGCAAATCGACCACACTCGTGTTATGTACAGAGATTTTATAAACAGGACAAGAAATCTATTGTTTGGTGTTCACGACTCACCGAGTGCGTTAAATCGCCAAAGTCTGTTCACCACAACTGCAAGGACTGACAATAAATTGTGTGTTTGTTTTGCTTTCAAACATGTATACTCTGATTTTTCTGGATTATAGTATTAATAACTTAGATCTACACTACCTGAGGATAATTCCACATAAGATTCATCTTTCTTGGCCCATTGGTTTTTGAGATAAAGATTTTTAAGAATTTTTCCTATATACTCTTATGCCCCATCCTACCCCCGGAGGTCATGATTGAACGCACTTGAATCTACACTACCTGAGGATGATTCCACATAAGTCTCATCTTTCCTGGACCAGTGGTTCTAGAGAAGAAGATTTTTAAAAAATGCCATTAATTTTTCTCTAATTCATAATTATCTCCTTTTGAAAAAGGGCTTGGCCATTCATTTAAACAACCTTGAATCCCCTTTACCCCAAGACTACTTTGTAGCAAGATTGGTTGAAATTGGCTCAGTGGTTCTTCAGAAGAAGATGAAAATGTGAAAAGTTTACGACAAAAACAGACAAATTTTGATCAGAAAAGCTCACTGGAGTCTTCGGCTCAGGCGAGCTAAAAAAGAAAATGTTGATCCTGCATTTCAACTTGTAGATTCTAAGTGGGAAAACCTTATAAGTGACAAAGAAAATAAAGTTCAATCAGCACTTGGAAATTCCCCTGACGATTTTTATGAATTAAGAAATTAATAAGTTAATAAGAATTAATAAGTTTGATGATTAAACCCACTTGTAATCGAGATGTGGCATAACAAACAAGACTTTTTAGAGGTATCCGCACTTTAACGAGATTTTAATTTAAAAGTTTCAGGCTAAGCTCAAGTGAGCTTTTCTAATCACCTGATCTTCTAATGAATGTAGGGGAGGGACTGGTTAAAGAACAGTTCCTGAAATATTTCCAAATGGTGAATAAGTACAGTCAACCTAACCACAAGAACTTTGAAGACATTGACATCAAATCTTCTGAAGAACAAAAAGCTTTGTCGCTGGCTGCTGTAATTGACTTTTTGAAGTATTTTGGATACTGCAATGCAGATACAGCCAAAGGCCTTCCTCAACCGCTAAATGGAACATTAAAATATCAACTGCAAAAAACAAGGGATGAAAATAAGTTGATTCTAGTGCCATTCTAAAAAAAAAACCACTAGATGATGAAGTCTTTAATTACTCAATGCAACTTGGCCATTGGTACTTGCATACTATGGAGCTGCATGATACCATAAACGCAGGTGATCTAAATCGAATAATTCCCAACTGTCAACATTCAATTCCATTTTTCTATTCTCGTTTAAGATTAAGCAAATACTTGGTTGAGAATGTGGACTATCTATTGAAAAAAAAATCTGTCACCTTTACAACGCATTCGTGATTTGAATGGTTCCTATGTTAAATGTGACTTAGTACAAGAGCACAGTGTATGCAATCAGAAAGCTTTTATCAAAGCATTCGGGGCAAACAAAAGTGAAAAACTACAACAAAACTAACAAACTAAAAACCAGAAGTCTCTGTCGAGACTGAAGCTCTACTGGTTTGAACTTATAGCAAAGGAAGAGAAAAGTACTTAAGCAGCTGGGATTTGAAATTTTACAACAGCAATAAATAGAATAATGATTGTTGATAAAGTCTCTTATGTTCTTAGTGTAGTCTACTTGTGTGCCAAGTTATATTGAAATCAGACCAAAACTGTAGGAGGAGTGGCATTTTGAAACAATTTTACAGATATTTCTATTTTTAGTAACCACGGCAACACCGTTCATCGAAATCAAAAACAGATATACAGATTTATGTATCTTAGTGTAGTCTACTTGTGTACCAAGTTATACTGAAATCAGACCAAAACTGTAGGAGGAGTAGCATTTTGCAAGAATTTCACAGAAATTTCTATTTTTAGTAACCACGGCAACATGGATCATCAAAATCAAAAACCGATAAACAGAATTATGTATCTTAATGTATTCTACTTGTGTGCCAAGTTATACTGAAATCAGATCAAAACTGTAGGAAAAGTAGCATTTTGTAAGAATTTCATAGAAATTTCTATTTTTAGTAACCACGGCAACACCGTTCATCGAAATCAAAAACCGATACACAGATTTATGTATCTTAAGTGTAGTCTACTTGTGTGCCAAGTTATACTGAAATCAGACCAAAACTGTAGGAGGAGTAGCATTTTGAAAGAATTTCACAGAAATTTCTATTTTTAGTAACCACGGCAACATCGTTCATCGAAACCAAAAACCGATACAAAAAATTATGTATCTTGGTGTATTCTACTTGTGTGCCAAGTTATACTGAAATCAGACCAAAACTGTAGGAGGAGTAGCATTTTGAAAGAATTTCACAGAAATTTCTATTTTCAGTAACCACGGCAACACCTTTCATCGAAATCAAAAACCGATACACAGAATTATGTATCTTAGTGTAGTCTACTTGTGTGCCAAGATATATTGAAATTAGACCAAAACTGTAGGAGGAGTAGCATTTTGAAAAATTGTTTACAGACAGACGGACAGACAGACAGACGGACGGACGCCGGACGCATTACTATCGCATAAGCTCTTCTGGTCTCTGACCAGTAGAGCTAACAAACTGAAAAAAAAACAAAACTCCATTTCTCGCGTGACTGTATCAGCTGATGCAATAGATGAAGTCTGCACAAAATTTGATAGATGTGTGAATCTAAAGCCAAAAAGTGGCAGACATTCTTTATCTCACTGAAAGGAGAGTGATATTGTTTATAAGAAACAGAGATTTATACGGAAGCGTATTATTGCCACGCAATATTTTTTTTTTAAGTTGGTAATTCCAACTTTAAAGTTGTTAATTCCAACTTTAATCTTGGCTTTCCCAACTTTAAAGTTGGTAATTCCAACTTAAAAGTTGGCTTTTCCAACTTTAATCTTTGCTTTTCCAACTTTAATCTTGGCTTTTCCGACTTTGACTTTTAACGTTTAAGGAAGAATTTTATACAATTATTGACTTTTGATGAGGTCTACTCGTGACTATACAGACCTTGTCAGGTATTGGTTGACCGAGGCCGAAGGCCGAGGTTAACCAATATCTGACCAGGTCTGTATAGTCACGAGTAGACCGAATTCAAAAGTCAATAACCGTTTTATTAAATGATGAGGAATTTTACAACACTGCTGACTCTTTCATTCTTGTCTCCATCAAATATAAACATCCATAATGTAAAGTGTAATTACAC
>PRKT01000782.1:141880-162190 GCA_003671525.1 Saccostrea glomerata
TGTGTTTACTCTTTTACTAAATAGTCAAAACTTTTTGTTTTTGTATCATTTTGTGTCTCTTTATGACTGCTTTACCATATATGAAAAAAAGAAAAGTTTGAATATAGGGCGCATAAAAAAAATAACTTAAATATCCTAACAATTAAAGAAAAACAGAGAAAATATTAGCCAAAATCCATTTTTGTTTAACCTTTGTGTCAATTACCATCTTATACACCCTATATGGCATAAATATCTTTTTATGCAAAAAGAAAAACATTTACTCTTCTGAAATAGAAGACGCTATATCATGATTGGATGTTGTTAATGACAAGGGAAAAGGTCATGACCTTGACTCTAATATAAAACGGTCAAAACAAACCTAACTAATACCATCACTTAGTAATATTGTCTTCTTTGATCTGTGAAAATTCCATTAATTTTTACGAGTTGATGGCATCAACTCAAGTTATGTGTTTGCTAAGGGATTCCCCATGTATCGGAACTAATCACATTTTCGTTTGAGTATTTTGCGTACAGATTCCTGTATTATATTGGTTTATTCACAATTTTCATGATCTACAGAACAAGAAAATGTTTCCTGATATGCTTTGAAGTGTTTATAAACTTAAAATATCTATTATTAATTTTATTGGAATTTGTGTCAATCCGCGAGAGAAAATAGTGTGAGAGACATTCGTTAATAAAAAGTGACACGGCATATAATCAGTGTTTTTGTTTACTTGTACAAAATATTCAATCGATGTTTTCTATTAAACATATTATTTTGAAAACAATTTTTTAACGGAAATTGACAAAGTGATCATGGTAAATAAATAGTTAGGGGCTTATTTTAAAGATATTGACGTACTTGTGGTATAATTAAAGAAACAAATTCTTGCGCTCTCATGCTAAACGCCCTGCTCTCTGTAGATGAGGCCTCGACGGGGAGTTTTATCCCTTGCTAATGAGCAGTTTTTCCCGCGGTAGCAGTGAATCGTTCCACATTGAGAACAACGCATTGAAAAATAGGTCACTTTATCTAACCGATGTTTTGGGATTAAATTGAAAATAAATCGGTATAAATGGTAATCATATAATTTAAATTTTGCACAGACACTGCAGTTATATTTTCTTCGGAATGTTTTGATTTAAAAAAAAAAAATCTGAAAAACTATCATATCTTCATATATCCTTACGCGACATGCTTTCTGTGTTTGTAAACAACGCAAGTTTGCTGGAAAGAATCGAAGGTTGAGGAATCTAAAACAGAAGAAGTTAAACCGACTGAAAAGGTAATTTTGGAATGAAACAGTTTATTTTCTCTTGCAAGCAATAACATATATCGATTGAAATTTAATTATTTTACGACAGACAAGTTATTTATTCATCAATAGCTTTAGAAACGCCAGTGGCATGTGATATGAGCGTGTTTACATTTCATGATTTAGATGCATCATGTTACTGGAACGTTTCATTACTACTCCTGTCTAAGGATAATGTTTTTGTAGATTCACAAATTAAGAGCTCTGAAAGCAGAACGTATGTAATGTGTCAGGTATAATTTAATGATAGCTACACGTGAATATGTGTATGGGTACGTGAAACTAAATTTTATCATCAGTGCACCATTTTGTGAAACATTTTGTCATGTTGATATTAAAAGTCTAATTACGAGACAAAATATCTAAAACCTTGATAGATTACATGTTTGTTAAAACCAGAGTTAGGAATATTGCTGCCTCCCCAAACCTGTTTCACAGCAGGTTATATACTTGACCAGCAAATGTCGGTCATTAACAGGCCCGTGATTCTTATCTAATTGTCTGCACTGCTCCTTAGCTATTTCCAGCTGTGGTTGGCCATTAGATGCTGACCATGTGAAAAGAGAATTATTTAACTTCAGTGAGTAAATAAGTCTCCTAAAATAGGTCAACTTTTTTCTGAAGGAAAATGAAATGTAAATAAAGAATGCATGTTTATAAATCAACAAGGTGAGAAATCAAATTCATAAAATTTGTATACAACACTGCAGATAGATAATGTAAACAGTCAATACAATTGTCATTTTGATGAATAATAAGTAAATCTTGAAAAGTTGAGAGAATTATAATCGAATAATAAATCTATTTATCTTTAAAATTGAAGTGGTTGGGTTTCAACAAAGGTTAAATCAAACCAAATGAAAAATTGTGCATATCAATTAATTTTATAGAGTGACAAAACCAAAAAAAAGAAGAAATACAATATTGAATGGCAATTTTAAATAAAAATTTAGCAGTTGAATTTCAAAAGTGCTTAAAATCAAGAGAAATTTAAATACTTATTGTGCATATCAATGATCATGAAAAACAAGGAATTAGATTACAAGAGTGGCTAAATTAAGAGACTTGAATTATCAAATGTCATTGATGAAAGACAAGGAGTTGAATTTCAAGAGCAGCTAAATCAAGAGCATTGGATTATACAATAGATGAATTTCAAGAGTGGCTTAATCAAAAGAGATGAAATATAATGCTGTGCATAAAATGAATCTCAAGATTATGGATATCAAGAGTATGAAAATTTTATAAGGCAATAAAACTACTAAATTTGTATGAAACTGAAAATAATACAGGAATTAAAAATTGATTGTGTACATGTAAATGTGAAAGTTAAATTTATGTTGTATTGCTGAGTTACTAGTATCTCGAGAGCTGTAGCTTAAGTAAAATGAGGAAAAATTAACTAAAGCCAAAATAAAAACAAACAAGCTCCCAAAAATCAAAGCAATAAAATGGAAAATTCAGATAAATACAACCTAAGAAATAAAAGAAAAAGACCAAATGATAGTGAGAATATTGGTGCAAAGGTTGCAAATAAAAGAAATTCTAGGATATCCACTAGTTTGGAAATTGACATGAATAGCCCCAATACAATATTAGATATTCATTGCATTACAACAAATGTGCATCAAGGGTCAGGTGTTTTTTCAGAAGAAAGTAGAGGCAGGCAATGTGTTGCTAATGCACTATTTAGTATAGCTTACAAGGAATTGCCAGGAAAACATGTTGAAAAATGGATTTCAAACGACTTAGATTTTTTGCTTCTAAAGGGGGATGAGCTTTACAGACATGCACGTAGCAAGTGTTCATTTCCATATTTACATCCAAGTGATTTGCCAAAGGGTTTATGCATTTCTGATAAACTTCTAAAATTAACCATTCAGAATACATTCTCTGGGGATATGAGTTGTTCATTCAAAGATGATATCCCATTCCATTCACTTCCAACAGCTTTAAACTGCTGTCTTGCTGATGGTTCATGTTCAGGAATTTTAGTCTGTAATGGAAGTGCTGTTGCAATATTTTATTCAAACTCTAATTTTCATGTTTTTGACCCTCATTCACGTGACCAGTTTGGAAACCCATGCCCAGATGGATCAGCAGTACTACTTACAGTCCAAAGTTTTCTACAATTCCAGATTCTTTTGCGTAGAATATTTCATGTTGATGGAAGTTGTACTTTTGACTTGCACCAAATTAAAAGCACTTTAATGGGTAAAAGCTCATTTCTGCGTATAAAAGAGAGATTATGTTTATCGAATAATGATAGCTGCAGTGCATGCTCAAATGTATCAAAGTTCGAGGCTGATCATATTGGGCATTGTAGAGTAATTGAAAGCTTTCATAACTCTGTTGCTACAGGACCATCATTTGTATGTAAAAGTTGCTCCCAAATATGGTTTAAACACTCTGTTATAAAGGCTACAGGGATTTCTGAGGAGTTTCTTAAGCATTGTTCATTGAATTCCAATGATACTTTATGCCACACATGTTACAGACATTTGAAGGAGAATAAGATTCCACCATGTTCATCTATGAATGGATTAAAATTTCCTGTCAGACCTCAAGAACTTGATTTAACTAATTTGGAGGAACGTCTAATTGCTCCAAGAATTCCATTTATGCAACTGCATGAGAAGCCAAGAGGTGGACAACTAAGTATAACTGGCAATGTTGTAAATGTTCCAGCTGATGTAACAACAACAGTTAAGAAGCTTCCAAGAGTTCTTAGTGAGAATGAAACAATACCTTTGAAATTTAAACGGAGTCTAAGTTTTAAACATTCAGTTGCATTTGAAAGAATTCGTCCAAACAAAGTCATAGCAGCAACAAAATGGTTAATGCAAAACAGTGCATTGTTTCAAAGTGAAGGAATAGAAATAAATCAGGAATGGGAATTCCAAAATGAAGACTCTGAAAGTGATGACAATTCTGAGGATATCTCAATATCAACATCAGATGATTGTGTTATTGATACATGGACCGAAGATACAAATATTGAAGACAGACCATCTGGAAATACAGATACTATGCTACAAATTGTAGATTTTCGAGAGTTTAACCAAATTTTAAGTGTAGCACCAGGAGAAAACAATACACCACTTAGTATATTTCAAGATAAATATTCCGAATTTCTTGCATTCCCTGCGATTTATTGTGGACAGTCAAGACCTGACAATACTTCAAGACCTGTTCCTTTACATTATAGTACCATCTGTAAATGGGAATTGAGAAATGTAGATAGGCGATGTGCAACATGCATACCCAACTTGTTTTACAAATTGAAAAAGTTGCAAATCAAGCAAATTCAAGACAAGGTCATGCTGGCAATTCGAAAATGCAAAATGAATGGTAAAAAGTATACAGCAGCACAAACTCTTGACTCACAAACAGCTCAGGCTATTGTCAAATTGAATGAAGGATATCAGGTTTTGCGATCATTACGTGGATCTCCTCCATACTGGGAAAAAGCAAAAAAAGACATTTTTGCTATGATAAATCAATTAGGATTACCTACATGGTTTTGCTCATTTTCGGCTGCGGAAACTAAGTGGATACCATTATTAAAAACTTTAGGTGAATTGATAGAAAATGTATCATATACAGATGATGAGATTTTAAGCATGAGTTGGGAGCAAAAAAGCAAATTAATTAAAGCTGACCCAGTAACCTGTGCAAGATATTTTGACTTCAGATTCAGCAAATTTTTCTCAGATGTCATGTGTAATGAATTACATCCAATTGGCCAAATTGAAGACCACTTTTACAGGGTGGAGTTTCAGCAAAGAGGATCTCCTCATGTTCACATGCTTCTATGGATAAAAGATGCTCCAAACATGAAAACACATGAAAATAGAAGAATAGAAGAATTTATTGATAAATATGTTACATGTGACAACAATGGAGCAGACAAAGTACTTGTGAACTATCAGACGCATAGGCATGCAAAAACATGTATGAAGAAAAACAAACCCATATGTAGGTTTAATTTCCCTATTCCCCCAATGCCATATACTATTATCCTTTCACCTTTAGATGAGGAAGATGAAAACTTTGCTTCTGCCGCTACCACCTTCAGTGATATTTGTGCATACTTGAACTCCGATACATTTAAAACAAAGGATTTGACATTTGAAGAATATTTGTTGGAACTAAATCTAGACATTGGAAATTATTTATATGCTATCCGATCATCTCTAAAGCAAGACAGAATATTTTTGAAACGGAATCCGAAAGATATCAGAGTGAATGCATACAACCCTCTATTACTTGAAAGCTGGCAAGCCAACTTGGACATTCAGTTTATATTGGATCCATATGCCTGTGCAACATACATTGTTTCGTACATTTCAAAAGGACAAAGAGGGATGTCAAATTTGCTTCGACATGCATGTGAAGAGGCTCGTAGGAATGATTCTGATATTCGTCAACAGGTTCGCAGAATAGGAAACAAATTTTTAACACATGTTGAAATAGGGGCTCAGGAAGCAGCTTACATAGTTCTTCAAATACCTTTGCGACACTCATCAAGGCTTGTAACCTTCATTAACACTTCTCCACCTGAAGAACGTGTAGTGTTGTTAAAGCCAAAGCATGTTTTAGAGGAATTAAAGGATGATTGCACTGATATTGAATCAGGCAATGTGTTGACTTTGTACCAGCAAAGACCAAAAATCATAGAGGGATTGTGTTTGGCAGACTTTGTTTCACAGTTCTATGTAAAGTATAAAGCTACAAAGAGCAGAAAAACATTAAATGAGGAATATTTGCCTGAAGATGAATATGAAGAAGATATGTCTGAGGACCATAATTCTGCTCCATTAGAAACTGCAGAATTATCCAAAAGTTATGTGTTCAAAAATGGGGTAGAGATTGTCAAAAGGAAGAAACCTTGTGTCCTTAGGTGGGTCCATTTTGATAAAGAAACAGATTCAGAAAAATATTACCGTGAACTTCTTTTGTTGTTCATTCCATGGCGTAATGAGGAAAAGGATCTGATCAAAACTTTTTCATCCTTCGAGGAAAGTGTCAAATCTTGTATATCTCAAGTGGAAAAGAAATTAGGGGAGTACCAAAAGAGGGAGATAAACATAAATGATGTAGAGAAATTGTTACACTACATGGATGAAGATACATGCAATTCAGAGTTTGTTGCTCCTGGTTGTGAGCATCAAGATGAAATTGACAAAGACGAAGAAATGACATTATCAGAAAAATATGGATGTTTTAACCCTGGAAAACATGCACCAGAGTATGATATTGGACTTGACATTGGGGTAGTTCGAAAACAACTAGAAGAAGACATATCTCAACTTGGAGAAATGGATGAACATTCATACAGAAAAATGGTTAGAAGTTTAAATGAGCAACAGAGAGAATTCTTCAACCATGTTTTGCATTGGCTGAAAACAAAGACTGATCCATTATATGCGTTTTTAACAGGGGGAGCTGGCGTTGGAAAAAGCGTTGTTACTAGGGCTTTGTATCAAGGGTTACTGAAGTATTATTTACACCAGTTAAACGAGTCCCCAGATAACTTTCATGTTTTGTTGTGTGCACCAACTGGGAAAGCAGCTCACAATATAAGTGGTGCAACTATTCATTCATCATTTTGTATTCCTGTAGGACAAGGTTTTTCATATAAACCACTTGATATGCAGCAGTTGAATACATTAAGAACAAAATATATACATTTAAAAGTTCTGATCATTGATGAAGTATCCATGGTAGGTCAGAACATGTTTAATTTTGTGAATTTGAGATTGCAAGAAATAAGAGGCTGCCAGAAACCCTTTGGAGGTGTGAGTGTCATAACAGTAGGAGATTTGTACCAACTGAAACCAGTCATGGATAAATGGATATTTTCTCAGTCTGAGCGAGATTATGGTCCATTAAGTGCAAATCTTTGGAAAGACAATTTTCAAATGTATGAACTTACAAAAATAATGCGACAAAAGGATGACAAGGATTTTGCAGAGTTGTTAAACAGACTCAGAGAGGGAAAGCAAACTGCAATTGATATTAATATTTTGAAGATGCATGTGAAAGAAGATGCTATTGGGATTTCTGAATTACCACATCTGTATACAACAAGAAAGGAGGTAGAAATGTATAACACTAGGGTGTACCAAAATGCACAAGGGAATCTGAAAGTTGCTATTCCTGCCATTGACTGGGTTATTGGAACGTCAGATTCAAATATACAGTCTAGAGTTCTGAATCGAATCCCAGAAGATAATTCTAAAACCATGGGGTTATCCTCCATACTTAAACTAGTTTTGAACATTCCAGCTGAAATAACAAATAATGTTGATGTTCAGGATGGTATTACAAATGGTGCTGCTTGCAAAGTGAAGTACTTTGATTTTAGAGTAGATGGATCCAACAGATGCAGCATTATTTGGGTTGAATTTACTGAATAGGAAACTGGAAAAGCTGGCCGAGCAAAATTAGCAAGGTTGTATGAATCTGGTATAAGTAAAACACGGACACCAGTTATGGAAATAACCAGGATATTTAAAATCCACATGAATGGAACATACCAGGTTAAAAGAAAACAGTCTGAGAGTAATTATGATGAAATGTATTACATTAGATCTGAAAATACTCAGTTAAGACGAGAAGTGGATTTGTTACGTGCCATGCTTATCAAAATGGACAGGAAAATAAATCACATGGAATCCGAAATTACAGATTTACGCTCCAGATCAATGCGGGATAACATCCTTATACACAATTTTGCATACACCAAGGGTGAAAACCTAAAAAAACGTGTTCCCGAAGTTTTATTGGAAACTCTAGGTGTTGAGGTTGACTTTGTACGTATTCATAGAAACAGTGTGAGGGGGGTTGTCAACTCGAGACCTGTGTCAATAACAGGAAAACTGAGGGATCGTACTAAAAAAGATGAATTGCTTCGGGCCCAGAAGGCTAAAAAAAGTGAAAATGTAAACCTCCCGTTCTTTATAACATCCCAAGAACCAGCCTCTGTAGTAGAGGAACGTAAACGTTTGTATGCAATTTCAGATTCATTGCGAAAACAAAACATTAAAACTAAGATTGAGAAGGGGGAAGTTATAATGCCGGACGGTAAAAAGTATCAGGACCCGATTCCCAAACTTGAGGCTGCTGATGCCCTCCAGATCCCCGTCGATGAAGTACAAATTCTGGATGAGGTTAAGGTAGAATCTACGGAACCAACTAAGATCCGCGGATCAGAAATATTCGCCACAGGGAAAAGTGTATGTTCGGTGACAGAAGTAGAAACACTCTATAAAAAAGTCTGTACTGACGCATACTCCGCCGCTGCTGACCACCGCATTCTGGTCTACAGATTCATGGAAACGAGTGGGAGACTATGTGAGGGATACTGGGACGACGGTGAACATGGTGCGGGACGTCGGCTTCTGCAATCTATGCAGTCAAACGAGATACTCAATGCCGGTGCTGTCATAACCCGTTGGAGTGGTCCTGCCCGACTGGGACAAGAGCGATTCAAGATTATGGAGGACCATCTTTGTGATTTAGCAAATCTGATAAAAGGGTAATGGTAAAGCAGATTTAATAATGTGCTTATCGAGGTAAAAAATGAACAATGAAATATACTTTATTCGACTTATGAGCTTTCCGGAAATTGTAAATTTACGTTAAAACTTGTAGTACTTTCCGGAAAATTAAAGCGTATTACATTACGGTTCTTTAATTTACTATGTATATATTGATATCCGGTGACATAATTTTTGTATACATCGTGTAACATGTATGTTTATCTTGCTTTATCTAAACAATTTTCACTCTTATTTGACCAAATTTAACAGTGAACATGACTCATAATAACAACTTCTTTTTCTGTCTTCTTCTATTCCTTTCTTATTCTATCTCTTTGTGCTTTCTAACCAACAATCTACTCGTGGATGATGAGGGGTGTATATTGTTAACACAGGGGAAAAAATGCCGTTATAATCAAATTTTCTTTGAAAATGAAATATGTCAGAAATTAAGATAATATCTACTAACTGCCAGGGGTTGAACGATACGAAAAAAAGAAAAGATGTTTTTCAGTACTTCCGACAACAGAAGTGTAATATTCTATGCTTGAGTGATACACATTTTACTGATGAAATAGAACAAAATATAAGAAATGAATGGGGTTATGAAGCTCGTTTTAGCTCATACACTTCGAAAGCTAGAGGAATTGCCATTTTATTTAACAATAATTTTGACTTTGTAGTCCATGATCAAATCTTAGATGATTCTGGCAATTTTCTTGCATTGAACTTAACAGTTGAAAATAGGAAAATAAGTCTGATATGCATATATGGACCAAATGAAGATTCTCCAGAATTCTATGAAAATTTGTCAGAGTTAATAACCAAATATGACAATGAAGTTATTATTGTTGGTGATTTTAATTTAGTATTAGACCCAAACAAAGATTATTTCAATTACTTACATATTAATAACCCAAAAGCCAGAAAGAAATTACTTGAACAAATAGATAGTCATAATTTAATAGATATTTATAGAGAGTTCCACCCAGAAGCTAACAGATTTACTTGGAGGAAACCAAACCCTTTGAAACAAGCACGCTTAGACTTTGCTCTTGTATCCAACTCATTGTTGACTGATATACAAAATTGTGATATTCTTGGAAGTTATAGATCAGACCATTCACCAATTTTACTGACCCTTAAGTTTAATGATTTCTTACATGGGAAAGGTTTATGGAAATTCAATAGCTCTCTTTTAAAAGACCCAAAGTATATTGAAATCATAAATGATGTTATTGATCGTGTTAAAACACAATATGCATTGCTGGTTTACAATGAAGCCAGCGTTAAGGAAACATCCAATTCTGAAATACAATTTACTATAAATGACCAATTATTTTTAGAGACACTCCTAATGGAGATAAGGGCAAAAACAATTTCATATGCAAGTTATATCAAAAAGGAAAGGGTAAAAAATGAGAAAGACCTAATTGAGAAAATAACTGAACTGGAAAAAAATTATGACGACAATGTAACTAGTATTGCTGAGAAAAAAAAAGCATTAGAATCAATAAGGCAACACAAGCTGATAGGGAATATGATAAGGTCAAGGGCAAAATGGACTAGTGAAGGGGAAAAACCAACAAGTTATTTTTTAAATCTTGAAAATAGACATTTTACAAATAAGATAATACCAAAAATTATTAAAAGTGAAAATAATGAGGAAAGGGAAATAACAAATCAATCTGAAATTCTAGAAGAAGTTGAAAATTTTTACAAATCATTATACTCAGTTCAAACATTAGAGAATGTTGATTTGAATCTTAAAGAATCTCTTGAAGAATGTAATGTCCCTAAATTAGATGACACTGAACGTTTGCAGTTGGAAGGTGTTATTTCATATAGTGAAGCCTTAGCAGTATTAAAGACAATGTCTAATAACAAAAGTCCAGGTAGTGATGGCTTCACAGCAGAATTTTTTAAAGTATTTTGGAGAAATTTGGGTCATTTTGTAGTACGCTCTTTGAATTATGGTTATGAAATAGGCGAATTTTCTTCTACACAAAAGCAAGGAATAATTACTTGCATACCAAAAGAAGGAAAAAGTAAATTTCATCTCAGCAATTGGAGACCAATATCACTGCTAAACATTATTTATAAAATTGGATCAGGATGTATAGCAAACAGATTAAAACAAGTTTTAACCAAAATAGTTAGTTCAGATCAAACAGGTTTTATACCTGGGAGATACATCGGAGAGAATACACGTCTTGTATACGATCTGATGCACTACACAGAATTGCATGATATTCCTGGAACATTAGTCATGATAGATTTTGAGAAAGCCTTCGACTCTGTGTCATGGACATTTATTCAAGAAACATTGGAATTTTTTAACTTTGGACCAAGTTTTTGTAATTGGATAAAAATTTTCCAAAATAATATAGTTTCTTGTGTGTCGCAAGCAGGAATTTTATCTAACTTCTTCAAGTTAGGACGGGGCTGTAGACAGGGTGACCCAATTTCTCCTTATATATTTCTCTTATGTGCTGAGATACTGTCTATTAAAATAAGAAATAATGAGAATATCAAAGATAAAACAAAGGATTTGACATTTGAAGAATATTTGTTGGAACTAAATCTAGACATTGGAAATTATTTATATGCTATCCGATCATCTCTAAAGCAAGACAGAATATTTTTGAAACGGAATCCGAAAGATATCAGAGTGAATGCATACAACCCTCTATTACTTGAAAGCTGGCAAGCCAACTTGGACATTCAGTTTATATTGGATCCATATGCCTGTGCAACATACATTGTTTCGTACATTTCAAAAGGACAAAGAGGGATGTCAAATTTGCTTCGACATGCATGTGAAGAGGCTCGTAGGAATGATTCTGATATTCGTCAACAGGTTCGCAGAATAGGAAACAAATTTTTAACACATGTTGAAATAGGGGCTCAGGAAGCAGCTTACATAGTTCTTCAAATACCTTTGCGACACTCATCAAGGCTTGTAACCTTCATTAACACTTCTCCTCCTGAAGAACGTGTAGTGTTGTTAAAGCCAAAGCATGTTTTAGAGGAATTAAAGGATGATTGCACTGATATTGAATCAGGCAATGTGTTGACTTTGTACCAGCAAAGACCAAAAATCATAGAGGGATTGTGTTTGGCAGACTTTGTTTCACAGTTCTATGTAAAGTATAAAGCTACAAAGAGCAGAAAAACATTAAATGAGGAATATTTGCCTGAAGATGAATATGAAGAAGATATGTCTGAGGACCATAATTCTGCTCCATTAGAAACTGCAGAATTATCCAAAAGTTATGTGTTCAAAAATGGGGTAGAGATTGTCAAAAGGAAGAAACCTTGTGTCCTTAGGTGGGTCCATTTTGATAAAGAAACAGATTCAGAAAAATATTACCGTGAACTTCTTTTGTTGTTCATTCCATGGCGTAATGAGGAAAAGGATCTGATCAAAACTTTTTCATCCTTCGAGGAAAGTGTCAAATCTTGTATATCTCAAGTGGAAAAGAAATTAGGGGAGTACCAAAAGAGGGAGATAAACATAAATGATGTAGAGAAATTGTTACACTACATGGATGAAGATACATGCAATTCAGAGTTTGTTGCTCCTGGTTGTGAGCATCAAGATGAAATTGACAAAGACGAAGAAATGACATTATCAGAAAAATATGGATGTTTTAACCCTGGAAAACATGCACCAGAGTATGATATTGGACTTGACATTGGGGTAGTTCGAAAACAACTAGAAGAAGACATATCTCAACTTGGAGAAATGGATGAACATTCATACAGAAAAATGGTTAGAAGTTTAAATGAGCAACAGAGAGAATTCTTCAACCATGTTTTGCATTGGCTGAAAACAAAGACTGATCCATTATATGCGTTTTTAACAGGGGGAGCTGGCGTTGGAAAAAGCGTTGTTACTAGGGCTTTGTATCAAGGGTTACTGAAGTATTATTTACACCAGTTAAACGAGTCCCCAGATAACTTTCATGTTTTGTTGTGTGCACCAACTGGGAAAGCAGCTCACAATATAAGTGGTGCAACTATTCATTCATCATTTTGTATTCCTGTAGGACAAGGTTTTTCATATAAACCACTTGATATGCAGCAGTTGAATACATTAAGAACAAAATATATACATTTAAAAGTTCTGATCATTGATGAAGTATCCATGGTAGGTCAGAACATGTTTAATTTTGTGAATTTGAGATTGCAAGAAATAAGAGGCTGCCAGAAACCCTTTGGAGGTGTGAGTGTCATAACAGTAGGAGATTTGTACCAACTGAAACCAGTCATGGATAAATGGATATTTTCTCAGTCTGAGCGAGATTATGGTCCATTAAGTGCAAATCTTTGGAAAGACAATTTTCAAATGTATGAACTTACAAAAATAATGCGACAAAAGGATGACAAGGATTTTGCAGAGTTGTTAAACAGACTCAGAGAGGGAAAGCAAACTGCAATTGATATTAATATTTTGAAGATGCATGTGAAAGAAGATGCTATTGGGATTTCTGAATTACCACATCTGTATACAACAAGAAAGGAGGTAGAAATGTATAACACTAGGGTGTACCAAAATGCACAAGGGAATCTGAAAGTTGCTATTCCTGCCATTGACTGGGTTATTGGAACGTCAGATTCAAATATACAGTCTAGAGTTCTGAATCGAATCCCAGAAGATAATTCTAAAACCATGGGGTTATCCTCCATACTTAAACTAGTTTTGAACATTCCAGCTGAAATAACAAATAATGTTGATGTTCAGGATGGTATTACAAATGGTGCTGCTTGCAAAGTGAAGTACTTTGATTTTAGAGTAGATGGATCCAACAGATGCAGCATTATTTGGGTTGAATTTACTGAATAGGAAACTGGAAAAGCTGGCCGAGCAAAATTAGCAAGGTTGTATGAATCTGGTATAAGTAAAACACGGACACCAGTTATGGAAATAACCAGGATATTTAAAATCCACATGAATGGAACATACCAGGTTAAAAGAAAACAGTTTCCTTTACAATTGAGTGCTGCAAAAACTATTCATAAATCCCAAGGTTCAACACTCTCAGATGCAGTTGTTCACTTCGGTTCAAGGAGAAATGACCATATGCATTATGTTGGACTAAGTAGGGTTGTGTGTCTGAAGAATTTGCATATTTTACACTTGAATGAGAATAAAATCTCTGTGTCAATTTCAGTGCAAGAGGAAATGGATAGACTAAGACAAAAAAGTATGCTTCAACCATGTATCAGAAATTTAAATGACTATTTGTCACTAGGGTCCATTATTTCCTTCTTCAATGCAAGATCTCTTCATTGTCACATTCTTGACCTGAAAGAAGATGTTACCATTCTTCCATCTGATATGATTTTCGTTTCCGAAACACGTTTCATGGCCTCTGATAATGATGGTTCATTTGAAATCCAGGGTTTTACATTGCATCGAAATGATTTCTTTAGCAGAGATGGAAACAGACCCTCTTACGGTTTGGCACTTTATGTTAAACATGCCATTTCATCTAAAGTAACAAATATCACAGAAGGTACTTTTGGAAAGATACAGGTTTTGTCAGTAGATATGGATGTTGGAGAACAAGTGTCATTAATTTTTCTGTACATTCCTCCACACGAGAAAAGCAATGAGGTGAAAAAAACTTTAAAAGAAATCTTGAAGCATCATTCAAACAATTCTAATTCTGTGGTTTTGGCCGGAGATTTTAATTTTGACAATTTAAAATCAAATGAATTTGCCAAACATATGTTGAATGAGTTCAATCTTCGATATTTGCAAACAGGCAGCACCACAGACTATGGTTCTGCTTTAGACCATATTTACACAAACTTACATTCTAATCATATAAATTTTTGGGGCACTCAAGAATCATATTACTCTGACCATAAATCACTATATGTCTCAATTAAATAGGCAGTTTTATTTAAAAATGATAGAATAATTAGCCAAACATTTTTACAAAATTATTGCCGTATTCTCCATGTATTTTTTCTTATTTTAACTGCATTTTTTAAAAGAATAAAAGCTAAATTTACAATCAATCGGTAAGTAGAAATTAAACAAATTATTTTTAGTAAAAGTTTCTTATGCTTCAAAACATTTTAATCTAAAGTTGATATTTGTAAATTGATCATTGATTTTTATTCTTGCAGAGATGCTGACGCTAGCAAAGCTAAGAGTTTCAAGAGGGAATAAGCCTTATTCCCTGCCACTCAAAGTCAAAGTTTGTGGACGTAGTGGAGTGACTAGTTATCAAGTTGATGGTGGAGAGAAAAAAGAGTACAGAGTTTTGGGAGTTGCAGACAGAACCTTGGCAATGAAAGCCATACTCTATGACATGACAAAAGAGAACATGGTGGAGGAAGGAAACTCTGTAATTCTTATGAATTATATATACAAGGTGGAACCAGAATCAATAATATTAACAAAAAATTCCAAAGTCATGAAGACATCCAACATTGATGTTGGAGAAGAGCTGCTGGATAGGGGGAGATTCATTGCCAATCCTCCACCAGCAGAGACCATTACAATTAACAAAGTGAAGAGCAGTCCAGTGAAAACCCTGGTTTCCATTCAGGGTCGAGTTGTTTCGGTAAGTCACGTTTTATTTTACCAGAATATTGTTTTAAGGATATTGATATATACTTGAAAATGAATGATATGAAAAAAATAAATTTTTCAAGTTATCAAAAACAATATCTTTTTTTTCAGGAAGAGATGACTAGAACCGTAAAAGTTAAAGGAAATGATGTACAAGTAAAATCAGTCACCATAAAGGATGAAACTGACTCTGTGAAAGTGTCCTTATGGAGACACCTCTCAGATTCAGCTGGAGTTGGTAAATTTTTTAGCTTTACGGACCTAGTGGTTACGAGTTACAATGACGAAGTTTCTGTATCAACAACATCAAAGACAACCATTAAGGTATAATATAAATTATGAAGGAGATAATAATTCTTTTTACTTGAAACAATGTATCTTTGTTTATTGAATCATAGAATCTAATTAAGGTAACTGAATTATGCAACATTTTAAGAATAAGGCTTTTTGAAAATTGTTTTCTCATCTAGTTCTTTATGAATTTAAGTGATTAAGAAGCTCCTTCTATCTAAATTCTCTTATCACAACATTTAAATAGATTCAAAAATCATAATAAAAAGTTATAATCACAATTTGTTGTGTAAATATTTATACTCCTAGCACTCAATATAAAAAGAGGTGTTATAAAGAGCATTCTTTCATATTATTTTCTGTCTTTCTAATTAGGAAAAAGAACAACCAACAACAGTTGTGAGGGAATCCATCATTGCATTTGAACCAAATGATGTAAGTCTTGACCTGCTCGCGTCTGTTGGTGAAGATTTTCCGACAAACACTGTTTCAGCCGAAATCCTAGTCAAATTATTTGGCTGTACCCTAGAGAATTTGACAGAAACATTACAATCAAAAATTCCACTCCCATGCATGATGCAAGTTAAAGACACAACAATTGAAGAAATCACATACTAAACTTGAATAAAAACAATTGAAGACAAGGTGTTCATTAGCATAATGACATAAACTTTTTGTATCATGATATGGTCATTTATAATTGTATTTAAAGAAAAATTAACCAGTATTTCTTCAGATTGTTCAAGTATGTATTTTCCATTTGGCATTTTATTTCCTATGTATTATTTTTGAGGTGGAAGTGTATTTTCTAGGGGTTTGAAATTATCTGGATTTTATTTTTTTCATGTTCACTATCTCAAAGCATCTGTGTCTTAACTCTGTTGTTGTGTGTAGACGAATGATATAACAAACATCTGTATTGAGACCTCTGTATTGAGAAGATGTATTTTTCTGAAGCATTACAAGTGTGAAAAAAAAACATGGTATATGTTTCTACTTATATAAATACATGTACAAGTAAAATTGTATGCTCTGTATTTCAAATCCAACTTCATAGAACACATGTGATTGATTGTATTTACATGTACATGCATTTTTTAAAATAAAGATTTGGGTTTAAAAGGAACAATTTTGAAAGTCGCAGAGAATAAAATGTGGCAATATTTTCATTTTTATTATAAGTTTGCTATGTTAGTGTAAATATTACTATCATAATTACACTAATCTAAACTTTGTGTATTTTTTAGCCAAAGGATATGCATGTATTTAGTATATTACTTCCTCTCCTTTAATGGATGATAAATTTTGTTGTTGTTAGATTACTTACATGGAACCAATAGTTGCATCTTATCACATGTAGTCACTGTGTATAACTAATGATATGTTGTTTTAGACAATTGTTTGATTACTATTGCGCTATAAATGTATGACACAACATATTTGGTAAGAAATAAGTCAATCAGGTACTGCATAAAGATATCATCTTTCTTTTTTTTTGCCTTCATTGAATGTTTTGTAGAAAGTATATTTTAAAATTAAAATTTCATTAACTGTTAAGATTTAATATCTTTAGGTCACATTGCACTGGATGCACAAGATGTTCTCTTAATTTTTAGAGTAAATTTCAAGTTTTCAGAGATATTGTTTTAAGGTCATCACATCTGGGTTTAAAGATCAGTCTTTGCAATATGATATCTTGAAACTTTTTTATAAGGGTAGATAAATATTTGTTTATTTGAAAACCTTTTTCTCAGGGATGCAAAATATTTGTTCTCAGGTTTACCATATTGTATTCAACAATTAATTTTTAAATTTGTATTTCTTGCAAATTTCTTTGTCAATATTTGTTTGTTTTTGTTTTAATTAAAGTATGATAAGTGATAATGAAGTACTTAAAAAAAGTAAATGCAACATCTGAAGTTGCAGTAAATTACATATGGCAAGATTTTCAGGTTCTTCTTATTCAGTTTTGGTACAATAGTGTAAATATAACTTTCATGAGGACAGTGTCCCAAAATTAGCATAGATTTTTAGTCATAGTTTACTTGAGTAATTAGTATACTAGTTCCTATCCTGAAATTGATGATATGTATTGTTGTTGTTAGATTAATTACATTGGACTAAGAGTTACATCTTACTGGATGTAGTCAATATATGTAGTCATTGATGTAGGCAATTGTTTAATTGCTAAAAAAAATTGCTCAGGATTACCATATTGTGTTCGTCAATAAATTTTCATATTATTTGCAAATTTCTTTGTTAATTAATATTTGTTTTGTGCAAATTAATGTTAAGTGATTTTACATTTTTAAGAAAAAGCTTTTTGTAATTTTTTAAATGTCTTCATAATTGTACATTGCTGAAACATTGCTACGTGTATGAAATAAGGCACCTGTTATGGAGAAAATTTGAAAAAAAAATATAAGAAACTGCTATGGGAAAATGTGCACTAGTAATGCTCATTATTACATGTTTGTTTTACTATTATTTTTTACTAGATAATTGCTTTTTACATTAGAACAGTAAATTTAAAATATGAGCTGATTCTTTCATTAAGTTTATATGTTCCAAATTTAACATTTAGTTGTAATTAGCAATTCAGATAGCATTATTTTTCTTGTTATTTCATGTACTACTGTTTTTTATTTGCATGTTTTATGTCTATTTTAGCTGTTGATTTGTGAGCATGTATTCACATTTATAGAGAGTAGTTAGTACTTGATTTTTTTTTATAAGTATCTTGCATTAAAGTGTTTGTATAAATTAGTTCCGTACTTGATAATTACTGCTGTGGATTAAAGTGTTACATTCAATTACCGGTACTATGTACAAAAGTTAACCATTTTTGTTTTTGTGGCTTAACTTTTCTTATATGAAATATTATTGATTTTACAACAGGTGTGCCATTATTTTCATGCTTTAAATTTCTAGTCAATTTTGTATATTCTACTTCTTTTAAAAGATGACAACTGTCCAAAACTGTGCTATTTGACCCTTACATTGTTGGTGCTCTTCAATATTTTTGATAAATAAACCACTTCAATGCAAGCTGAATCGTTATTCTTTTATATTTAAGCAATTTACTCAAAGTACTACAATTTAATTATCTGTTTCTCATATATCAAGGTTTGTTTTATGATTCATTAAATTAGATGCAAAAAATTACACGTCTAAGTAGTACATGAGAGAAAAGGTAAAGTTAAGGCTTATTTCTCAAACGATTTCTTAAAAAAGAGATATTGTTTTAAAACTTGCAAAAGCATTACAATATTGCATGGTCATATTTTATGTATGTCACATAACCCAATTTGATATCAGTACCATCAACTCGTAACAGTACTTTCAGTACTTTGATTAAATACAAGAAATACAGTTTTGTGTGAGAAGAATCCTACCTTAGTGATAGTCTGTTAAATAAACAAACAGGAAACACCATGAAATCTGTGAGAGCTTTTTTCTTGGAATGTAGCAGAATCAACTGACCCTCGTTTAGTTAGATTCAGGAATTGAAAATTCTGAACAGATGCTTCAAGGAAATTAAGGATCAAAAACTTTGAATGCAAAGACAATTTAGTTGCATTATACTTTTTTTAACTTCTATTTAATTTCTTAAATATAGGTATATTTTTTTAAAAATGAAAGAAAACAATTTGTTTGTACGAAAGGGACTTTAGACAATATATATAATGATCAATCAACCCATAATTTTTCTGTTGTTGTGCAAAGTCAAATGAATCCATCAAAGTCATTTTGACAAAGCTATTGTTTATGATATTAAATTCTGTTGATTCCTGTTTAATTTATAACCTTGAATGTATTGTACAGTATAGTTTGAGATAGTTGGTATTTATATATTTTTTACAGTATGTCTTGATATTAAAAATGCAGAGATAATGTTGGAATAAATTTTCATCCACTACTAGTTATTTTCAGGGTTTCAAGGACAGCTGACATCAATTAAGTAGTGAGGGGTTTGGAATGAGTGGGTTTGGTCGCGGATCAAGAACACTGAATATCACGGTAAGTAGTTCTTCCATCAAGAGCGCATGGTTACAAGGTCAACGCTTATGCATCTGATTACTAGTAGTTGTTGATCATTTGCCATGCTTCTAGTTTGGTAATCTAATTAAGTGGATAATCACTACCATTGAATTTGGGGAGAGTAAGTTTTGGTGCTATGGTAATTGGCTCATAAGTATTCATTTCAGCTATGACACGTGTAGGATAGGTCATGCGATGGGATGGCCTGAAGCCACTTTTGTTTTTTCTGTATTTTGAAATTAACAAACTGTCGAGGTTTCCAGGGTTTGTTGTCTCAATGTCTAGTGCACCTGCATTTTGAGTTCTTAGAGAATGTTGTATAATGTCACCTTTTGAGACTAAGATTTATTATAACAGGGACGTAGTATCAGGGGGGGCCTGGCCCCCCCACTTTTTTCCCCAACATTACCTTTACTATAGTAAATGTTCATTGATAGGATGGTTGGCCCCCCCACTTATAACCATAGTATAGTGATAGCAAGGATTGTAAAGACAAAATTGGAAGTGATAGTAAGTTGGCTTTGAAAAAGTCCCC
>PRKT01000782.1:162432-213553 GCA_003671525.1 Saccostrea glomerata
TTTTTTTTTTGCTTGTTAACTTTTTCAGGTAAGTAAAAAAAATTTTCTCAGGTTGGCCCCCCCACTTTCAAAAACGATGCTACGTGCCTGTATAACTCACTAAAAGCGGTATAATTTTTATAATTTAGGATACTTAAAAAATACATTAAAATGTTCGATATATTGATTGATATGAGTAGTGAAAAACTTTATGGGTTATATTCAAAAGAGATGAAACCGACTCAATGAAAATTTCATTATTGAGGAACATTTCAAATTCAGTTTGAATCGGTAAAAATTTGAAAATTTTTGATGTAGTTGTGCAAGTTGTAACCACGAACCACATCAAGACAACAATTCTAAAATCATAAACTGTAATAGAAATTATAAAGTCTTTTGCTTGAAATAATGACTCTTGTGTTACAGAATTTAAGGTACATTGATACTCTGATAAGAGAGATAACTCTTAATGACAAAAATGTCTATTATTCCTTTATAAATTTGTCAAGTTTATGTGCCTTTTTTGTCACATCTTGCCCCACAAGCCATGCTATAATTGTTTGTATTTTATTCAGCATATACATTTCATTTGGAAAATCATAAAAGTCAAAGAAAAATTTCATATGAGTGAGCAGAGGGTTTATGAACCTTAAATTGAACATGTATGCAGGTTACTGACTTGCGCAAACACTTTATTATCTTAAAAGGTGGAAGTCAACCGAGCTGCGACAATTTTTGTTGTATACAGGCCCGTTGGTTCTACATTTGGTTGTTTTCAACCAGGTATGTAAAAATTTTCTTTCATTAACTGTTGCTATGTCTATACTCAAGAAATCTGATGAAGCATTTGGAGCATTATCATATGCAAGCTAACTTTTGAAAAAGTTTGTGAAAACATCGGAATTTGTAAATGGGGAAACATCTGTGTCTTACAATATTCAATATTTGATTCAGATTGCTGGTGATGTGGAATAATATGGAGTATCTTATATGAATTAAGTGCTTTTCAATTCGAAAACCATCAACTAGAGTTGAAAAAAAGTATTAGAAAAGCTCTTAATCCTTTTGCCCAGGTAATTTAACGAATTGTTGAAATGAAAATAACAAATTGCAGACAGCTCCCCAAATTCATTCAATATTCATACAAGTGTATCAACAAAAAAGGACAGTTGCTTTCTTTTTGAAAAATGAAGAAATTGTAGTTGTGAAAAAAGAGATGACAAAAAATATGTTTGTGATGTTTTAAAAATATTAAACTTGGAGTGTTTCTATAAAAGTCCATGGAAGTCCAAACTGTTGAACACTTATATTGTGAAAAACGGAACATGCATCTCAAAAGGAAGTTACTGGAACAAACAGACTTGAAGAAAAAAATGATTTGTTTACCAGAGGACAGAGAATATCTTCTTATTTCAATGCTGCATGAGATGAGACGAAAGTGAACATACATGTACGCATAAAGTGGATGCAAGTTGAAGCCATAGCAAATTATCTGAAATTGGCCTTGGGGAGAAAGGATAGTGGTGGCCGTAAAAAATGTCAATGCTGACTGTAAATGATGGAACTTTCATTTTTAGCTCACCTGAACCGAGGGCTTAAGTGTGCTTCTCTGATTGTCACCCCCGGTCCCCACAGGGGCAAGTGTAGTTTGAAGTTTTATTTAAAGAAACAGTAGAGTACGCCAAAATGCAATCAATCGCTCAATTGTGAACCTGGTCAGACTCTCATCAGCCTCCCCATCAAAACAACAGTTAAAACGCATGCCTATTGCTGCCTCTGCAAACGCCAAGGACCGAAATTGATATCGGTTCTTCAGATACAGCGGTATATTTATCCCCAGCACAACATCCTATTAAAGACAGAAGGATAGTGGATTATGTTCACATTCGAGAGCAGGTCTTGCTGGATGGTGAGAATATTATGGCTCTAATATATAATTTTTTTTTAGATTTTGCAGGTCAAGATTAGATTTTGATAGATGACGGAGAGATGTCCTATGAAGATTATCTGAACTTGAAAGGGCTGTGCCTCACAAGAAATGCGCTGCGCCTCACAAGAAATGCGCTGCGCAACACACCAACTAGAAGCATCAAGACATCGATTGCAATCTTTTGTATGAAGATGAAGTCTACACTTCAAACCAAAATTATGGCCACCTTTATTGGTCTACACTTATTTTGCACCTAATTTGGAATTTAAAGTCAAACTTGCGTCGTGCAATTTCCTCTGTAAGAAAAAACACTGGTGGCAACTTTTGTACCAAAGCACATTGGTTTTCAACACATCTCAAGGAAAAGCCATCATTTCAAATCACACAAGACCATAAGCAGAGTTAATAGATGGTACTAACATCTTTATCCAGAAAAGTAAAAACTTTCAATTCCAAAGGCGGGCCTACAGTATGCACAAATGACGTCCCCTGGGTAAGCCTATGGTCATCTGTTCTACATTTGCATACTTCCTGTCCATCTTAGGCCCATACTTTGCAGATTCAAAGAAAAACGATGCAGCTATCCTTAACCATGCCATGAATAAAAATGCTGATGCAGTGCGTGAATGAGTACTGGAGGATGATGTATTTGTCGTAGATCGAGGTTTTCGGGACTCGCTTCAAGTGATAGAGTATCGAGGTATAAAAGACCAGATGCCACCCTTCCTTAAAAAAGGAAGGAAAAAAAAACTTTCCACTAAAAATGCCAATTCATCCAGACTTGTAACAAAAGTATTTCTGAAATTGAAAAACATAAACTACTTTCTTAATTTTTTCTGTGTAGTATTTACAAAATTACTCTTTTCAGTAAAAGTAGAACAAAGCCACATGCATGCTAGCATATTTGATTTTCAGCTCTGCTGGTCAGAGACCAGAACAGCTTATAAGATAGAAGTTGTCTGTCGTCCATCCGTCCATCTGTCTGTAAACAATTCTTCAAAACGATACTCCTTCTACAGTTTTGTTCTGATTTTAATATAACTTGGCATACAAGTAGACTACAATAAAATATAAAATAGGGCATTGGTTTTCGATTTCTATGAATGGCGTTGCCATGGTAACTAAAAATAGAATTTTTTGTGAAATTCCTTTAAAACGCTACTCCATCTACAGTTTTAGGGTGATTTCAATATAACTTGGCATACGAGTAGACTATACTAAGATAAAAAAAAATAGCGCATCAGTTTTCGATGAACAGCGTTGCCATGGTTACTAAAAATAAAAATTTCTGTGAAATTTCTTTTAAACGCTACTCCTCCTACAGTTTTGGTCTGATTTCAATTTCACTTCTCACACAAGTAGACTAATTTCAGATACATAAAATAGTGCATTGGTTTTTTATTTTTTATTTCGTTGAAGGGTTTTGCCTTAATTACTAAAAATAAAAATCTGTGAAATTCCTTCAAATACTACTCCTCCAACAGTTTCGGTTTGATTTCAATTTAACTTCGCACACAAGTAGACTTTACTAAGATGCATAAAATAGTGCATCGTTTTTCGATTTTGAGTAACAGTGTATCCATGGTTACTAAAAGTAGAAATTTATGTGAAATTCCTTAAAAACGCTACTCTTCCTACATTTTTGGTCTGATTTCAATATAACTTAGCACACAAAAAGATACATACTAGTGATTTAGTGCATCAGTTTCTGATAATTATGAACGGTGTTGCCATTGTTACTAAAAATAGATGTTTGTGAAATCCTTTAAAATGCTACTCCTTCTACAGATTTGGTCTGATGGCAATGGTTTCTTTTTTCATCCTTTGATACAAGTACAAACCAGTAGAGCTACAGTTCCGACAGAGACTTCTGGTTCATATAGTAATCCTCCTACTTGTGATGATATCAAATATGTTAAACATTTTTTATTTATATTTGCAGGTGAGATGGGTAGTGGAGTCTGCGAATGCAGGAATAAGAAAAATGGAAATATGTGAACAATTAACATCTTACCAACAAATCAAGTGCCATGCATTGGCGACTATGTCCGCATTGTTTGCGCTTTGTCCAACACGTGTGCACACCTTTTGGCCAAGTTCTAGCTACAATCAGGAACACATACAACTAACAAGGGGCAGCAGACATTTATGTTCATTAGGAATATTCGTGGCTCTTTCAGGTGAAGATGCAATCTAGACACATCTTATCCAGGAAGTACACATATGGATCCAGTTTAACGAAACACAAATAATAGCCGTCTTCTGCAATTGCCGAGCTGGAGTGCGTGTTGTTGGAGTGTGCTCGCATGTAGCAGCTGTGCTGTGGTTTTTTAAAGATTTAAGAATGGTGTCCTGCGTCGTAGATAAGAAGATGATACCGGAAAACCAATTTCGTGCTAGTTTATAGTGCTTAAAATGTATAGAGCCGATAAACTGAAATCGCTTCATAAAGCCGTTACAGCTGGTCATCTGGGAGACAACAAAACATTGTCCGGGGTACGAGAAATATTCTATTTGCCTGGTGTTAGATCTAGTGTGAAGGACTGTGTCGCAAATGTGAGCAGTATTCTGCACGGAAGAATCTAATTCCTTCAAGGTCCCGATGAAAATCTACAATGTGGGAGCTCCAATGGAGAGGGTAGCCCTGAATATCATGGGGCCCCTTACCCGTAACAGAACGTGGAAACAAATACGTTCTAGTTATTGAAGATTACTTTACCAAGTGGACAGGGGCATACTCCGTTCCAGATCAAGCGGCCGAAACCGTAACAATAAAGCTTGTGGATGAGTTCGTTTGTCGTTTTGGGGTCCCCTGACTTTTTCACTTTGACCAAGGAAGGAATTTTGAATCCGCCTATATGATGCGATGTCCAAATTATTAGGAATGGAGAAAACCCGCACAACACCTCTACATCCTGAATCAGACGGGGTGATTGAGCGATTTAATAAGACTGTTAGAAATATGCTCGCAACATTAGTGTCCAAAGATCAGAAGAACTGGGAAGCAATTTTACCAATGACCATTATGGCCTGTAGAATTGCGGATCAAGAAACGACTTATTCGCCCAATATTATAATGTTAGGCCGATCAATCTGGTAATGATGTTCTATAGGCAGTGCGAGTGACGATTATGATCGCGAGACATGTACACCTTCATCGTCTCAAGCCACGGTCCGGAGTCCGCATATAGCTCTCTCCAGATGGGAGTGGAGCGTACATTTTGGCCGTGGTTTGCGACGATGATACATTTTTTGATGCGGAACACTCTCGCGGCAAACGAATTCGGTGTCCTGTAGATATAGATCTGTTAAATGACAATGATTTAAAATGGACTTTGAAAATCTATTTAAAAAAACTGGCATATTTTTTTTTTATATAATCTTTTATATTTGTCTTGAATATGTAAATAATGTCAGTTGCATAAATATTTTAAATGTGAATTCTGAGAGACATGTGCATAGATTTCCATAATTTTTGTGTTCTTATTTTTATACATTGATTGTAAGTTCTTGTATATTAAACATTATATTTTGAACTGTCCGTCAAAAGTTTGAGTTCGATAATTAATCTCCAGTGTCTTATAGAAGGAGTTTAACTGTTGTAAAGTGACATGTTTGGACACGTCTTTGAAGGAGGGAGCAATGTTAATTTAGTTTTTAAAAAATTACCGTACACTGAGCAACGCAAAGCACTTGGAAGGTTGCGGACATCAGCACATAATATACATCTCCGGGACAACTCCGGCCAAAACTATGATAGTACAGCACGGCAGTGCGAGTGTTTAATGATTTGCGCAGTTCACGAAATACTGCATACTTTTTAAAATTTGGATCAATTTTCCATGGATTACATAAACAGATGGCTTTTAAGGTTCATAGTTGAAGTAAGGAAATGTGATTGGGACTTATACCCTCCTAATTTGCTCTTTCTTTTATTAAAAGGCATTCTGCGCTACTTGCAACAAAAATTGAAATACTCTGAATTTTATGAATGAGATCGATAACCGGTTAAGAAAATTCATATTGTGGATTTGAAACCATTCTTGGCAAGTCTTTCAAATTCCGGTGCTGATTTGAAATGTAATGTGCGTCCATTGGAAACTCCAGCAAAAGAAATACTGAACCAGTTGAAAAGTGGCTTTTGAGGTGTAGTTTGACGTTTAATTTTGGAATTAAATCATAAAGATGTCTTCATGAACTATGTTCAAGCGTTCTAAGATTTGTTTGACTTTAAACAAATAAAGTTGAATTTGCTATATGTGACTCCAAATTGGGGCTGCTCGTGGTAAGACGCGTCGAGTGACGGAGCGTGGGGCGGCCGAGTTGACAAGTTTTTATGAGACTGAAACGTAGTCAAATTGTGAATTTACGCTTGGTGAGGGCGGATACGGTTTCCTTATTTGAAATCTAGGAGTGGCATTTCTAAGGAATTGGCTCGAAACAATATTGTAGTGAGTAAAATCTATGTATAGTCTGTAAATCTACATGAGTACTATATACAAATATAGTGATACGCAAAAGAAACGCAACACCCTATTTTAGGGGAGAATAATTATGTAAAGTAAAGAATTCTGTATCTTAAAATTATGAATATCTTCAATTTGGTTGAACGATTTCCATACCATAACCTGAAGTCAAGTTTTAGTCTGCTTAACAGATTTCAAAAAATGGATGTTTAACAAAGCATTAGGCAATATTATGGAGTTTTAAGGGTTTTTACTGTTCATCATCAGTAAGGCCAAAGTTTTTTTTTTTGGTTTACGATTTTTTGCCACAAAAATATTCATTGGGTGGTCGAAAAATAAAAATAATTTGGAACCTTGACTTATTTTTCTCTCGAAAAGCTTTGAAATCTATTAAAATAAAAGAAAGGCACAATATGTATATTTTTTCAACTTTTATTATTTTTTAACATCACTTTTTGTTCACTTTTAAGGCATTTCTAACTTTAGGCTGAATGCCTCTTGATAAGCAAGTTGCACAAATTGGACGGACAATGCTATAGTTTTTTTTTCAAGTCCTGCACAGTTTGTGAGGTACTGTCTATCTCAGTGTCCCCATAGAAGAAACACACTGGCAGGAATTTGGTGGTGATGCCTGCATGGAAAATGCATGAAAGTTGACTACTACTAAAAGTGATGTCAAAAACATTAAAATATATTAAAGGTGTAAATAATACTTTCTGGATCTAGTCTTTGTTGTTTTAGTTTTTATTATATATACCTGCATAATAAGTAGTTTCCATTTCTGTGGCACATTCAAGTCCTTCTCTCACTACAACATTATCATAACAACGGTGACCCTCAGGGAAGAGTGAGGAACCACAAGTTTAGAAGAGGTTATCCTGATGTCCTCTGTGTCAGTAATCTGTAGTCTACTGAGACGTTCCTTCGAGTACACCACCCTCCGCTTCCCACAAAGACAGCAGATGATGAAGCTGCGAACTTTGCCTGGAATAAAAGGAAATATATTAAAAAATATAAACCTTCTTTTTCTCATTTTGAAGCAGAATTAGATTTGGACATCCTTGAAACCCCTTGTCAGATGAAATGATAATATACGGCCTAAGTACAGTATACAATACCTCCTATCAAAACGCCTTTGTGCTTCTTGTCATGTCAGTAGTAGTTCCCTTCAGGCTCAAGAGATCGGAATGTGCCATCAGGACCTTTGGTGGGAACGGGTAACCAATGAAGGGGGTTATCACCAGGAAGCCTCTTTGGATTCAGGGTGCAATACCAGCACTGAGCAGTACACGTTTTTATCTTATTTAAAAAAGATAGAACAAGTAAAAATTAAACATTGGAATTTTACGTACATATACATATCAAAATGAAATAAATGCAATTTCACATGTACCTGGAATGAATATTGCCGTGCTCGACAGTGTTTGTCAATGAAGTCTTTCAACTTTTTTGGATCATTTTTCTCGTTACACTCTATCACAATGCAAGAATCTTCTGTATCCTAAAACAAGTCTAGGACATCACTTAGATTCTTGATTTCTTCAAAGGTTGCTGTATCATGTACTACTACATTTCTGTTGTGCAACTTCAGCTTAGAAAATCTGTGTTTCAATAAAGATAGAGTGGGCTCTAGTGATTCTTCAAGTGCTGTTTTTACATTCGGTTGTCTCTCAGAAAGATCCCTCAGCTTTTTCAAACTTGATGCAGGTTTGACAATATATTCAAAGTTGTGATCCATGGAATTCATTTGCAAGGGTACATTCTGAAGGGCCAAATTCAACAAACTCATGCAACGCTCAGCTGCATTATAGTAGCTATGAAATGGTGCAGTCCTTGCTGCAATGAGCAGATCCAAGTCCAGCGCTATAAATGTGGCAATGTGCGCGAGTTTTACGCTCCAGAATGTTGTTCTGTGATCTGGACCGCCATCTGTGTATATGAAGAGAATAGGACAGTCCAGGGATAGTCCATCAGAACTTCTGCTATTTCTCAAAATAGATGTACTTTCAACTGCATGGCGTATTGGACTCGATGGTGTGAAAACCTTGTCCTTTACAGTTACGTGAAGAACACCATTGTAAAAGCTGTCGTCTTTGCACTCTGGTAGCTCAACATCCAGAAGTACTGAGGGCACTGCACCGTGAATATGGAAGTCATGGTCTAGGGCTGACAATTTGGCTCCCTCTGGTATCAAAGATGTCGGTGAACCAGGTTCACCTGTTGGCACAATAGACTTGTCATCTAGGCATATTAAGGCACAGTCTGTACCTAACTTCACGGCCAATTCTTTCAACATGGAAAAAAGATTGAAGGCATAAGAGGAATCGGAATGCGTGGCTCTGGTTAGTCTTTGTTGTACTGCATACTTGACTTTAAAGCGGCCTTTGTAGCATACTGCTGATCGCACAAAAGCATTCGATGGCCAAAAATTCAGACTTAACCATGATCGGGATGGTAAGTTTGATCCTGCAGGCATTCTTGCAGCTATAATTTCTATAAAGTCCTGGCAACTAATGGCTAAAGGCATGTACATTTTATCAGATTGACGTCTTTCCTGAACAACAGATTTCTCCTCTAAATACGAATCTAGGGCATTCAATGATGTGTATTTGGGTCTGACATTATTTTTTCTCAAGTCATAAAACATTTCTGAACTCCAACACTCTACACCTATTCTCACATAATCCGTCCACATGCAGCCTGACTTTTATGAAAAAAATGAAGTCATTATTTTGGGGAAAAGTCGGTGTTTTTAAGCAAACAAAACATTGGAGAATTATTTTTTTAAAAAATCAGAACTCAACCATGCACGATAACAAAAATATTCAATAAGTTATATAGGTAGGGTATTTTCCTTTGTAATTTACGTGATTGTCTGAGGTCGATTTGACCCCCTCAAAAGGTCCTTTTATTGCCAAAATGAATATTAAATTTTATCTGTTTTTTTTACAACTATGTCTGTACTAAAAAAAATATATCGACAATTTTGTTTTTGCGCCAGTGTTTTTCTCTTAATTTGTAATTGACAAATGTTGTTTGCTTTAATCTTAATTTTAAACTGGAATAATTCTGTTCTTTTTCGCTAAAAATTTTTAAACTGAATTTCTGTGCGACTTCATTTTATGATTTTGAATCCTGAAGAGAAAAGGATTTTAAGATTTACTTTTGTAAGAAACTGTGAAAATTCTATATCATTTCTCCTAAAGAAATATATTGATAACGTAAATTACAAATTCATTTCTATTCAAACCAAAAATTAATATTTTCTTGAAATTTTTTTCCACCCATCTAAATGACATACATTATTTTCACACACCCATAAAATACCACAAAGACTGATTATTGTTCATCTTTTTGAGAGATTCACAGTTAGATATAATGATAACGTAAGATCTGCTATCAAATTTATTTTTTCTTTTATTTTTCTAGTTAAGTCTCTCCCTATTTTATCTTCTTTTACTCCCTATATGCTTTTTAAATTTCTTCTTTCGACTTTACCATCTCTGTTAAACGAAGTTTATGAAATATAATTACAGAGAAAGGCATATAAAGAATATTTAATTTACGTTATCATTACTGTAATTTACGTTATGAAAGTTTTGCTTCAGTAAGTCACCAATAAACAGAGATTTATGCGTGAACTATTGCTTCAAATAAAAAGAAAAACACATTGATTTTAAAAACAATTAAATTCAGGCAAAAAATGCATTCTTGACGAATCAATAAAAAATATTTAAAAGTTGTTAAAGGTAACATGTAATTTACGTTATCTGATGGCGCTTTCTACATCAGATCTACATCGGAAGTTCGGTGATGTTAAGATGCTCTTGAAAGAAAACCAAAAACGTTTCCCGCATGGTTCCGTATTGATTCGACATCTTATTTGCAAGATATGTACCATGTATGTTTTCTACTGATAACGTAAATTACATAACGTAAATTACTTTTTATCAGTTTTATTGATGTAAAATGTGTACTCGCACAGATCAATGCTCGTTTTGATGTTTTACGTGTTTGGTACGTCAGGAAGAATAAATGAATTAATATGCAAAGCCAGTTATACTCGTATTTTTTAAGTATTGTTGATAACGTAAAATACATTCTTAAAACGAACCACTCTCCTCTGGTTACAAGACCAATGTGTTTTTGTAAGCATTCTGTCATATAACTTTTCTTTGATTCTGGTTGCATTTTATGGACTTTGTTGGATATTGTAGAAGATATTTTATGTTTTTAGATACCCTTTTATGCTATTTAAACAAGTAATAATAATTTGATAACGTAAATTACACAAATTTTGCGACATAGTTATTTTACATTTTTTTTTAATTTCACTGTACGCATATATTTTAAAGTGCGAAAATTAAGTATATTCATGCATTATTACATGTAAAAGTCATAACTTTTAAAATAAAACAAAATTGCTGTGTTTTATTCAGTGGTCTTAAAATTGACCATTGCCTGAGCGACAGACTGAAAAGCCACTTTTTAGACTATATACTTGGATCCCAGGGAGGTTTTAATCTGTGTATTAACATTTTACTGTGTTGGTTTGGTAACTATAGACGTATCTCAAACAAAATACTACAAAATTTACTAGTTATTTTATACTAATGTAATTTAAAGTGCTTGCGACATCTAAATAGCGCATTTGGACGGATTATGTGAGAATAGGTGTCTATCATCCACTGCTCTTTCATCACTTGATGCTCCTGCACTTTCATCATGTGTCAGGAATCTGTTCATATCTCGTAAGATAGCAGGCTTAGTCCCAGTTTTTGAATAACGGTTCATAAACTCATTTCTCATAGCCCTTGTTGCATAAACAGGCAAGTTTTCCTTTATGCTTGATATGGCCTCGAGATCACCATTTGCAATATTATCTTCAATTTTCCAGACAAATGAAAATTCCCAAGATAATTTCCAAACCTGTGCGTGTAGAGTTTCACAGAATAAGGCAAAGTTAGGTTTTCAATCCATTTCCGCCTGTCAAATTTATCTTCAGGTTGGATATCATACAAAAACAATGGATCAAATGGTTCACGTTCCGAAAGTGACTCGTGCAATTTCAAATAGTTTTTATTGACACCTTGAGAAGTATCTAGTTTTCTTAGAGACCACTTGTCATTCAACCCTCTAACAGGTTCAGGCCTTTGGTGATTAACATCTGTTCTTTCCTTTTGCTCACTCAAAAAATCCAAATATTTTTTTCATTCCAGAGACTAGCGTATTACACATATCAAGTAGTTTCTTTGATTCTTTACTCAAAAAGAATGGATGTCCCATCATGGTAAGAAGTTCCGAGATTTTTTCATGCAAATCTGAGGATGTCACCTTTGAAATATGTGTTGTTTATATAGTGCATTTTATAATACAGAAAACATACATGTACTTTTTTCAATATTAAATGATTTAATACATTTCATATCACTCTAGTATTTATGAAGTACAACATCTAATATCAGCTATGGATCCAAGTACCAAAGAACATCGGTGAGTGTCTTTGTAATATACACGCCAGTACTCTCCTCCTGTATATGAAAGCAACCATTCATAATTCTATCATTCAATATATTCTACATGAAAGAATTAAAAATTCATATATATTTAAAAACAGATTAAATATCTAATCAGCTGAATAAGGAATAATAAGGGATAAATTATTTAAAACTGCTATAAATCCAAACCTGCACAGATGTAAAGCCAACTCCTTTCTGCTTCAGAAGATTCAAAACAATGTTGTACACTTTGTCTTTGGCATTGTTCTCTTTCCTAATAATACATATGCAAACACATAAAAACATATACAGTCTAATAAAACTTGAAAAATAGATTAGTTCTCAATATAGAATGAATTTTAATTTCTAGTATGGAATATAATTGCCACTGTTTTTATGTGAAGTCAGAGATCTAGGTTAAAAGAATAAGAAAATTTAGCAAAGTTCTGCGAGGTTAAATATCCCAGGCAATCGCATCATCTAGGGTCTTTCCGTCAGAGGTCGGAAAAACAACCTCGAATGTATTAACATCACCGGATGTTAAAAATTTATACATTTCCTGTTTATTCAAATATAGGATAGAGTGAGTTAGAAGTCCCTTCTATAGTATATTTAAGGTAATATCATTACATTGAATAAAGTTAAACTCCATATTCCACAGATAAAAGGTCTCCATGCGTTTATTTCAAAGATCTTGAAAAGGGAGGGTTCTAATGGCGTCTACCATATACATTCGAGGTCGTTTTTCCGCTGGTCGGAAAGGCCCGAGAAGTTGCGATTGATATCCCAGGATGTTTATTGACATAGACACAACACAATTTAACCATATACCACATGAAGTAAAGCTGCAGAAAATACACACAAGAAAGGGTGTTAAAAGAAGACATGATGTGGGTTTTATAGTACTGTACATGTATTACAATGTGCATTTAATTTATTAAAATTTTACCATCTCAAAGTGTTTACTACCAACCCTGAAATAAATTTATTTATTCAATTTGACAAAAACCACATGTGGCGCAAGTCATACATACAGTAAACAAATGTAAAATATATAGTCACATAGATTTTCTTATATTATATATTTGACAATTTTGTTACACAAAACAATCTCTTAATTCAATTCACATGTTGAAATTAAAATATGTGTATTCAAAAACAATTGTACATTTTAATAATACATACCTTGCAATGGGTAGTTTATTGTATGATTTTTGGACTTTCATCAAAATGTCAAAAACATTCACTGATCCCTTTTCCTTTTCTTCAGCTGCATCTGCCTTGTCTAAGAAATGAAATGAAATTAATGATAAAACTCTCGTTTTCATGGAAATTTAATAGCAAATACATATATCAGATTTCATATTAAAAAAATAATTATTGTATCCTTCAACAAAACATTTATTTTAATAATACATGTATGTCATTGTCAAGGTTACTTCCATACTTGAAACCAAGTTCTTTAGATATTTTTCACTTGCATGTAAATTCTTTTAAATTATTACGCAAAGACAGACATATCAGAGTTCTTACCAATCTGTTTTATATCAACAAATATGTATCTCACTCCAAATGACTCCAGTACAGATATTGGGGTGTCCGGTTCTGTTACTGTCGATGGGTTTCCTATTTCCGAACTAGAAGTCCGAATTTCGGTAATGGAGACAGTGCATTGCGGCAGATATGGGTGAATCGCATCGCCTATTCGTTGATCAGCCTTTCCACTGACAACAAAAAACTTTTGGAAAGGGTTGGATTTCCTCCACAACAAGCTTTCACCTTGAAGTACGTGTGCCCCGCCATGTGGAGTTTGACAATCTGTATTTGTGCAGGTCATTGGGATGTTTGTGAAAGTCAGCGTATCTTAAAACGCTTTAATGATTAAGATGTGTTATAAATTATAAAAACGGTCGTTTTGTCGAAAAAATTCCGGAATACGAAAACAGTTTCAAGAGTAAGACACATTATTTTTATTTTCGTAAATCGGGAAATTCAGGGTCGGCGGAATCGTAAACCAAGAGAAAAAAAACTTTGGCCTAATGCAGCAATATTTCAGAAAATAAACTGTACTTTCGTTTCCCGAAACAATATTAAGGCTACTTGAAAATGGCTTATGTACGCATATCCATTGCTCTAGCTGGAAAATTTCAATGTAAAGGTGATGGAGAGTTGCTGATGCGAAGTTTCACTACATTTCGCCTCAAAAGGGTCTTACGTATCATATGCATTAAAGACAGTCCTTGTACCGGAAGACCAAGGGTGACTACACAGCTCTTAGTTAGAGAAAATTCGACCTAATTATCTGAAAAAGGGGCATTTAAAAATGTCAAAGAATAATTCCTTCGCTGAGATCTCGATATTAATGAACCTATTGTATCGTAGAAATTAAGCTGCAATTGTTGTTTAGGGCAGTCTTGCACGTTTTACTTGAATGGCTGGGAGGGGTTGTTTTACCAGTCATATTTTACTTAGTAAACAGATCAACATTTAACTTTTTTATCAAATCTCTGATGATCTGAAAAGTGAATTTAGCCTTACTTTATTCGCTTTTGAAAATCATAAGATAAAAAATCAAACATTTGTAAATTACTGCTTGTTGCGTTTCTTTTGCGTGTCAGTATATTTTAAGAAGCCTTCTAGTGGTGTTGCTGGAGTCGTCTACTCGTAAAGGTTTGACTCCAGCTACTAGCAAATCTCCTAAAGACAGTCAAAAGAATAGCCACAAGGGAATTCTCTCCTCTGAATCCTCTCCAAAACGTATGCAGGAAAACCCTGTGCAAATAACAATGGATTCAATTCAAACACAGCTGACCAGAGTAACAAAGAACTAAAAAGACAGTAAAGGTCAGTGATATTCAAACAGTTGTGAGAAGTGTTGTAGAATTAAGAATTATTTAGTAGTTACTAAGAAAAGTTTGAGAAGTAATTGAAGGAAGAAGTAGTAGAACTCAGAGAAGAGAATGAGAAATTACATCAAGAAAACAAAGACTTGCGGAAAGAAATTAAGGAAAATGAAGAAGCATCAAATGACTTGCATAACAGATGACAAAAACAGCAGTTTCAAAAGCAAATTACAATGAACAGTATTCGAGGAAGAATAGTATAAAAATTAATGGTTTACCAGAAAAGAAAGGGGAAGAACCCGTACAGGTTGTGCATGAAGTGATCCAGGAAGTCGGCGAACAGATTGAAGAAGGTCATTATGACGTTTTACCAATCCATAGGATTCCAAGAAAGAAAGACCAACACCGGCCAATTATAATAAAGATTAAAACCAGTGAAGCAAAAAAAAGGTTATGAAGAAGCAATCAGACATTATAGATCTAAAAATTACAGAATGATGTCAGAGTCAGAGTAACGGATTATGTGACAGAACAGAATGCAGCCCTTATAACAAGACAAGACTCCTGGAAGACCACAGAGCTTTTCCGATCAAAATGAGTCCCTTGTTTGTCGTTGTCGTCGTTAACTTTTCACCTTCTCCTCAAAAAGCACTGGGCCAATTTCAACCTCACTTGCCACAAAGTATCCTTGGGTAAAGGTGATTTAAGATTGTTCAAATGAGTGACCAGGCCCTTTTTCAAGTGGAGATGATTTTGAATAGTGAAAAATAAATGTCATCTTTAGAAAATATTTTTCTCAAATATTTGTTTTCTTTAGCGATGTTTTGACAAGAAAGTAATATACATGATTCAGTGCAGTAGTGTGATAACCGTTATTAACCACTGTTAACACCCCGTTCTCCATTACTATTGTAACGTAATGATTCTAAGAAGAAAGGCAAATGTTCTATGTACAGTTTATTTACATACATGTATATGCACACATTGTTACATACCATCTTTGATTTCTTCAACATGAGAAGCCATTCCTTTTTATGCAGAGGATGGTTGTTAAAAAAATATATCTTCTGCAAATTTCTGACGGTGACTATGTAGTTATTCCACCCATGCAAAATGAAAATGAAATAAATCATTTAACATTTCACGTTTACCATTATAAACTTCCCTTAATCCTGCAGTTAAAAATGATTCCTTGAATTCAATATCACATCTTAAAAATGTCCACCTTTTTTGTAGTGACATCTCTATGCATGGTTGTATTTTCACATTTTAAAAGATTTCCATTCAAATGATTTCTAGAAATAACACCCTTGTCATTTGTTACAGTATCTGCTGTGCTCTTTGGTGGCAGAATTTCTACATGAATATTGAAAGTATTTAACACAGGTTAAAAATTTGGCGCAATATTTACTAAACGCAGGTTTCTATTTCTAAATTTACAACACAAATTTCTCACTTTAAAATTGTAAGGTTTCCAATTTCCACTGCCTCTTAAATTAATATATTTTTAAATATACATCATCGTAATCTTCACTTCTCTTCACCTTTACTTTCTTTTTGGAACAGTCGCCCGCGTGGCGCAGAGGTTAGAGCGTCTGCTCTAAGAGTCGCGAAGTAGGGAGTCAATCCGTACGTCGCGGGTTCGAATCCCACTGCGGGACGTGGAGACCGGTCCTTCGGATGTGACCGTATAAACCGAGGCCCAGTGTCGCAGTAGGTGCTGGCACGAAAAAGATCCCTCACTGCTCAAAGACCCTGAGTGCCGAGCATAGGACAAAATCTGTAGCCCTCCATCGGCAAGTGGTGGCGTCTCCATATAAGTGAAAATTTCTCGAAAGGGACGTTAAAATAGGTCTATACTTGCACTACGTCATTTACGAATAGTAAAACCGAAACCACACTTATTTTTTCTGAGATGTGATTTTTGAACTATAATGGTTTGACTTTTACTCAGAGTTTTAAATATCCGGTAACGATTTTGCTCGAAGTCGTTCGTGTCAACAAACGTACAAACATTGAGTGATTCTACAGTTTAAGGATAAATTAATTAAAAAGAGAAGACATGGAACAATTTTCGGTTGATAGAGAATAAATTAGGTAATAAAACAACATTTCTGTGACTGATAAAACGGACTACGAACATGCTACATCAGTACAATGCAAAAATATCTTTAGGCTTAAATAATAATTATTATATGAAACAAGAGGCCCATTGGCCACATCGCTCACCTGAGCACTTAGGGTAGGAAAAAGTTTAAATCCAAAGTAGTCCCATGATCAATCATGGATTTACTATTTTTTAGAAAATGATTTTTAAAGAATTTTCCTATATATATATATATATATATCTTTAGTTTAGTCGGCCATTTTGGCCCCATCCTACCCCTGGGGGTCATGATTTGAACAAATTTGAATCTACACTTCTTGAGCATGCTTCCATATAAATATGATGAATTATGGCTTTGTCATTCTTGAGAAGAAGATTTTAAAGAATTTTCTTATATACTTCTTTGTAAAACTTTGGTCGGCCATTTTGGCCCGCCCTACCCCCGGTGGTCATGATTTAAACAAACTTGAATCTACACTACCTGAACATGCTTCCATATAAATATGATGAATTATGGCTTTGTCATTCTTGAGAAGATTTTAAAGAATTTTCCTTTATATTTCTATGTTAAACTTTGGTCGGCCATTTTTGGCCCCGCCCTACCCCCGGGGGTCATGATTTGAACAAACTTGAATCTACACTACCTGATGATGTTTCCCTAAAATGTTTCATCTTTCCTGGCACAGTGGTTTTTTTAGAAGAAAATTTTTTAAATATGCCACCAAATTTTCATTAATTCCCAATTATCTCCCCTTGAATGAGGCCGTGGCCCTTCATTTGAACAAACTTGAATCCCCTTCACCCAAGGATACTTTGTGGTAAGTTTGGTTGAAATTTGCCTAGCGGTTCTTGAGAAGAAGTCGAAAATGTGAAAAAGTTTACAGACAGACGCCGGACAGAATGTGATCAGAAAAGCTCACTTGAGCCTTCGGCTCAGGTGAGTTAAAAAGTTGATTCACTCGAAGCACACTTACATTCTGTAACAAAAGCATCCAGTTTGTGAGAATCAGTCAATCACGCCCATTTTCATCGTCTCCAATTTACAGACAAGTGGTGTTTTTTAATGTTTTAGAGTATTATAAGATACATTTTTGGGACAAAAGGTATTGGGTGTGTATTATCATTGTTTTAAATATGTTCAACCTTGTTAATACAAGTATACACTCAAATTTCAACAGAACTACAGAAATATGTTGCAATATGTTACTTTTGGAAGAATGAAATTATGGGGGTCCCTTTAGTGTAGAGCTCATACCAGGAAAAGTAATGCGTCAACATATAATTTTTTTAGCTTATTATTTTTCTTAAATGTGGTTTAGTAAAAAGAATGCAAATTTTTGAAGTTTGAGTCCATATTTTTTCTAAAATGACCGAGATTGACCTGTGAAGCACATTTTCTCATATTCATTTTGATACGTTAGCCTAGCAAAGTGCAAATAATTATAATAATTCATGCAAAACAATGATTATATATGGTTTACTAACAGGTTTCTACTCTATTTTGTGTATTAAAGTTGAATATTTAGACCTTAATTCATTTAAATACAACAAAATGTAGGATAGGTTAATTTCAGTATTTGACATTACGGGGCATGTACCCCGATAGGCAATAGCGGAAAAGTGAACATGTTGACATAAAATTTTTCTTGTGTCTATCCATTGCTGGGATGTATATTTAACTTATAAAAGCAGATTTTCTAAGATTGAGCTTATTTAGTGCCGAGTGTAGAAATACCTTAAACAACTTACAATCAATTAATCAATCTTTTTGGAAAATTAAGAAAACTAGAGCAAAGCTCGTTGCAAAGCAACGAGTAGGTCTTCCGTCCTGTTTTGATCGGAAGTGACCTCAACAAAAGAAAGCAATAAGCTTAGTCGTCTCCAGTCACATCCAAACCTTAAAAAATAAGCTATTTTGGAAACTTCCGGTTTCACCGGAAGTGATGTCGATGGACGGAAAATATAGTTTTATGCTTCCAGTGACATATGTTACCCAAAACCTTGTCAAGAACGGCAAAAATATGCATTTTCTGACTACTTCCGGTTTGACCGGAAGTGACGTCGCCGGACGCATTTTGACGACTTCAATAGATTAAGCTTGACATTTTGAACAACTTTGCTTCTCGGATGTATTACAAATTCTCAAAACTTTTTGAGATATCTGGAAAAAAACTTTTGGCCACTCTAGATCCCTTAATTTAGGGATCAGCCCTTCGAGATATCATTTGAAAGATCTTGTAATTCTGCACAAATTTTGTTCTATATGCAGACCTGTTTACTCTTACGATTTCGCCGTATTTTATACGGATTTTTAGTACAAAATACGTCTCACGTTTTGATGTTATGAAAATACGGAAATCGGAATTTCGCAGTTAGTTTTCGTTATAGTAATCAGATTTAATTGTAGGTTGTTTAATGTCCCTCTCGAGAGTCTTTCACTCATATTGAGACACCACCGATTGCCGGTGGAGAACTGCAAATTTTGTCCTCTACTCCATTGAGCGGGGAGGGATCTTTTTCATACCAGCATCTACTGCGACAGGGAACCTCGGTTTCTACGATCTCATCCGAATGGCTGGTCTCCATGTCCCATAGTGGATGAAGAAGGATATTGAGATAACGAACAGTATTCAATATCAAAGTCCATAAAAAAAATACAGAATAGGAACAGAGCAAACACGGACCTCCGAAACATCAGAAGTGGGATCCGAACCCTCGGTATAAGGATCAAGTCCTTATTTCGCGACTCTAGAGCAGACCCTCTAACCACTGCGCCACGCCGTAATCAGAAAAACAGTCTTTCTCAATAAATATATGTAAAATCAATGAAAAATGAAATCTCACTGGCAAATGCCAATTCTCACGGACAATATCATCAAAATTACTGAGAAACATCGATATGGGTAAACAGGTCTGTATATGTTTTAACAAAATAGTTTTAGTTTAGAAGATAAAAAGCAAAATATGTGTAAATTTTCGCTCTTTTAGTCGTTCTAATTTTTGACCCCTATAGAGCACCATTTTGAATAGAGAAATCGTGAAACAAAAACCGCTATGCACAACTTCAATCCTATTATCTAAAATCAGTAAAATTTCTGCTACAGCCTTAGCCGTCTCTGAGCCTTTTTTTGGAAACGAAAGCGTATAAATTTTCGTCTAAAGGGAAATAACTCAAAACCGGAAGTGACTTTCTGAAATTTTAGATAGCATTTTTATAGAATTTAGTAACATTTATAAACTCTGAAAAATTGAGCAAAATCGATTGAGAAATGAGTGAAATATGAGGCCTCAAAGTTGGCGTCTAGGAAAAGGAGAAAAATAAGAATAATCTTAATCATGAGAATCAGTAGGTCTTCCGTTGGAAACGGAAGACCTTAATTATTTTCTTCAACAAGTCATCACTTACTGTCTTTGTATTATTGCGTAGTAAACCTTTATCACCTTTTAAAATAGTTCTTTTGTAAGCTGTAGACTCAAAGACTTTCTCCACGTCTTTATCTCCTCTGTTTTATCTTTACAACACATCCTAATGAAGAATATGGAGATAACGAAAAAGAGTTGAAAAAAGTATTGTATTTATTATTTGATGTTTTAAGTTACTAGCCCTCTCTTTATACCCCTATCTGTTATTCAATAAAAAAAAGATAATGTTGCGTCGATTCCAGATGCCAATAGATTGTCATAAATTGTTTTTACGAACACGATGACATTTTTTGAGTTTTTTTAACGTTTCGACAAAGTTGGGACCTGAGCAGCCTTGGTGTCAATAATCTCTGTCATCAATGATATACGGGGGTCAAGATTTAAACAATTTAGAATCTACACTACCCCAGGAAGCTTCCACACAAGTTTCAGCTTTTCTGGCTTAGTGGTTCTTGAGAAGACCCCTCCCTTTTTTGTCTTTTCTTGATTATCTCCCCTTGTGAGGTGACTTTGCCCTTCATTTTAAAAATTTAAATTCCCCTTTACTCAAGGATGCTTTGTACCAAGTTTGGTCAAAATTGGCCCAGTGGCTGTTGAAAAGAAGTCAAAAATGTGAAAAGTATACAGGCGGACGGACGGACGACGGACAAAATGTGATCAGACAAGCTCACTTAAGCCTTCGGCTCAGGTGAGCTAAAAAGGTAAACCCCTATTTTCTATCCCCAAAAGCCCCCATTCCCGGTTCTGACGCCTTTGCTTGATTTTTTTTAGAAGTATTATTTTGGTATACAATAAGTATATCTTGAACCATTCATATTTACAAAATCGCCATTGTTTATACATTTTTGGACAATCCTCGTATAATTATAATGAAATAAGACAAAATGACTGAAACTTATGAATTTTCTCTGATTTCGCATTTATTATTAAGAAACCATTCTTCTACATTTTGTTGGTACATTATTTACATGGCCCGTACTCGCCTCTAATTTCATCAATGCCTGCGAATCCTCTCTCGCCAACCTTAACTTCAATATTCTGAAATATAGAAGAAAATCACATTTATTTTTCTTTCTAAATTTGGAAGAAAAAGCATCTGAGCATGTATTACATTACTCGTAAAATGAATATTCAATAAACATTTGATCCTTGATAATAAATAAAGACTCCGAGAGCCGTTCCCTGTTTACCATAGTGAGCCTCTATTTTGGGGTCCTGGCACGTATAGATACCGATAGGACATGCATAGTCACTAGGGTATTGCCTTTAGCACCCCTACTTATGATATTGTGATTTAAATGCCTGTATTCGTATAGTAACCCATAATGCAATTTTCATTTATCTGATTTGTCAGTTAGTCACATTGGTTCCTTATCTGCTAATCTGACGCCAAAGAATGTATTCCCGGTTCCATGTAAAATACATTTTATTTGTCTAAAAAGAAATTTTAATGCAGCAGAAAATTTAATCCTAGAGAATACTTATAATTAGGGCCCCGCAAGGATTTGCGGGTGTCCTATAGTAATCACTCTGTCTGTCCGTCTGTCATTCTTCCGTCCACAAATTTTCTGTTTTTTCCTAATAACTATTTCTATGGTAGCCCAAAAGAACTTTTATGGTAGTTCAGTAGGCGAAAAGTCAGATTTTGATGCCAAGTTTGTTTCTCTATGTCCTCTGGTTTGGAGCTGGGGTGGTGGGGTAGATTTCTAATTTTATATAAGAATGAATTGTCAAAGAGAGATAACGTCTGAAAATGTTACCATTGTAAACTGAATACTCCAATGAATGAATCTCTTGGGATTAATTAGCTTTCCTCCTAGAAGAAAATCAAAGCATTATCTTTATCTGTCACATTAAATCGAGATTTATTACCACCTCTGTCTGCAAATGAAGTCTGTTTTGAAGTTAAGTCCATTTGGAATGCTATGTGGATTAAAGTACAAATGTTTTACTTTATTTTTATTGAAATACCCTAGACAATGAGTTCTGATTTCACTGAATTCTAAAAACAAAAAAGAGATTAAAGAAGTTATTATTTTTTTTATTTACATATTCAATTTTTTTTTTGCTTATGAAAATTAAAGAATATTATTAATTTTTAAGGTAGTAGTATAAAAACCTCATTCCATCATTACTGAAAAAGTTCTTATTAGAAATAAGGAAGAAAATGCTGAGAAAGAAGTACATTTAATCCCTTGGGATTAATTATCTAGTCTGCTGCAGAAAATTTAGAAGGCTTATCTTTATCTGTCACTTTAAGATTAATGAAAACCTTTCTCTGCAACTGTTGTTAAGGTCAAGCCTTCATGATATGTATTTTCATTCATTGAAGGCTGGCATTTTATATAACACAAGCTTCATTATTGTTTAGATATACATTCAGTGTTGAGTTGTTATTTACTGCCTTATGTAAATACAAAGATATTATTTACAGGTTTTTGGAAATTCAGGAATTATCTTGAAATTTTAAGAATACAGTTGCTGTTTCGTATTTTTCATATATTTTTAATCATTCCATAAGCTGCACTTTTATAATTCTACCTTATGGCGGGGCCCTTGCTGACTGGTCAGTTTTCTAGTTTAAACTTGAATTAACTCAAGAAAGATCAATTGAAGTACATTTAAAAAAAAATTTATTCTCTGTGGTGAAAACTAAAACGCAACATAACTTTTCTGTTTATCATGTCTCCACGTGGTAGTCACTTCCTAGCCACATTTCCGTGAATAATTTACCCTATCTCGCTGAACTATCGCTAACTCTCGCCATAGCCACTGTCAGAGTTACTCTGAACTCATCGGGTTTTATAAGTTGTAGAACACCGAAAAATAAAAGGTTCCGAACATATTAGTAGGGATGTTTAGGGTAGTTCTAGACAAAGTTCTAGACGTACGACCAAATTACAGCAAGATAAGATAGAAACCGAAGTTCTCCATATGGTTTACTGATAGCCATCTCCTAGCTTTTCAAATTTCTACATTTACTACATGTATATTAACCTGCAATTTTCACAGGGACCTTATATATTTAAATATTGTACACGTAGTATGTAGTTCATGAACTGTAGATGTGACGTTTCTTATCATTAGAAAGTCAAATTTGACTTTAGTTACTTATTAAACTAAATGTATTTCGTGGTTTTACTTATAAAAGTATTTCATAGGTCTAGGCTTTAATTTAACTCCGCCCAGCAACCAATCAGATATGATGGACAATAAGCGAGGCAATGCTTCTAGAGAAAATAAGATCGAAAAGAAGCTGTTTCTTGAAATTTATATTATTATTGTGGATAGAAATGGTGTATTTTTTCGTGTCCAAATATAATTTGTAATTTTCTAAATTCTAATTTGTAATCGTATTAGTTACATGTTGTATATATGTTAGCACATGTTAAATCTGAGAACCTTGCAAGTAGTTGTAAACAGTCAACAAAGAACTGTAGTAATCTTATTACGTCATAAAGCATTAAAAGAATAAATCCTCAATTGAGTCTCAGGTCATTCCAACAAGTGGACTAGAGGTACTGTTAGGGAAAAAAGCCAAATACTAGTACCCTCATTCCAACCACCCGTTTACCATATGAATACAATGGTATTGTCCACGTTTTGTTATGGGAAAGCCAAAATATGTGTCGGATATATACGATTTATTCTTTGGAAGATCTCTTGCTCTTTTTATATTGTTTTACGGCAACGTGTAAAGATGAATAACTCGTGTGTCCCATCTTATTCAGAAGTCGCCACACCTCATGTCATAAGTTAGAATATATTTGCAATATATTGTTTTGTAATCGGAAACCAAAATATGTATTTGATAAGAGTGATAGAAGATCAGTTGCGACTAAGGGATAGATACCCCAAAGCGTAACAGATGGACGGATGTACAGTTACACGGACGGACATCCCCATTACTATGTATCCTCCTGCTTTTCAAGCGGGTGCTATTAAAATCCGAGCTTGCAATAAAAGTAAATAAATTACGAATGGAATAGAAAATACTTACGAACAGTCCACCATTCATTCCAAAAAAAGTGGCCCTGTGATGATTCCATCTATCCTGCGTGATAGATTGATTATAGGAAGCCCAAAGTACCCTTTTCTGAGTGATGTATTCTGGTTGTGTTTGCCAATTAATAAGCCTTCTGCGAGTTGTATAAATCTCGATTGTAGGGTCAGAACCAGATAGCCAGTACGCAAAGCTCAAACAGAATTCCCTTCCTTAAAAATTAAAATATTTCCTTTGAAAATAGAGAGAGTTATAGTTGCCAACAATGGAAGAGGCATTTTATTATTATTTGTTTTATGATGCTAAAGACATAATAAGAGCAAAATGACATTTTAAAAAATACCATCTGCACCAAGGTACTCATTCATCATATGTAGCGTCTCAGTCGGTCCCACTTGGGCGTATTGTCCTTTATCAGCACCTCCTCCCTGACAATAAAACAAATATGAAAATACTTAAATACCTGCGTTTCTGGATTTATATGTTACCAAACATGAACTTCTTACCCTGCTCAACAGAGTGTTGTTGGAGAAAAAGAGAGTGCTAGGAAGTTCTGTAGAAGACAGGGAAAATAAGATACACTATTTTTAATCATAAGTTTGTGTGTGTGTTTGTGTGTTTAACGACAATACAATAACTGATAGTCAACTTTAGACAACATTAACTGGTTTGTTTGTTTCCTTGTTTCAAGTCTCTTTCCCCATACTTTCCACGTTTCACGTCGGAGTTGTAAGAATCGTCACTTTCATACCTCCGAGAGTCCGATGATGCTCTTTTACCTCCTCGTTTTCGTGGTAAGGCAGAGGGGAAAGAAAATGACGGTGAAGCTGAAGTGGAGTCAGAAATAGAGGATTCTTCCATTGTTTAAAATCAGCCAGCATGGCCGACAAAATTGTATGCGCATGCGCCAAAATAGAATTTCTTATGCAGGCGGTAAAACTAGTACTCCTGATCCCGTTTCTCTCCGTTTCATTCATTCTTTCTTTCTTTTTATTCATAACAATTTCGGTCCATACTTTCTAGACATGTTAATTATTTAATCCTTCGATCCAATTCAACATATTAAAGTTGATTTCTTACTCCAGATTGTAAGGTTAAGTCTGTGTTAAGACCTTTGAAAACGTCTACATTAGCAACTGCACCGCCATGTTGATTTATGAATGTAAATGAAGGTATGATTGAACGAATTTTTCCAGGAATGTATAATGAGCCTTTCTACTATATACAGGGTTATTTTCGTCCCGTCTATTTTTCGCCCTTTCACACGCAAACAATTTTGCCCCGTTTTAAATTCGCCCAGTCATAGTTTTTGTTTAAGAAATTATTCTGTATTCTTTGAATTAGTCCCATTTTAAATTCGCCTAAATGATAGTAGGACGAAAGGGACAAGAATAAAACGGGGGCGAAATTTTCCCTGTATATAGTATTTTAAACCCAATTAGACCCCTAAAATGTTGTTTGTAACTTGGTAATTTCATATGATCAAATTAGAGAAAATCTTGTAAAGTTCGAATGCAAATTGTGCGCCAAAAGGTCTAGCCCGATGCCCGAACACTAGTAAAAATTCGATCGGGCTAGTAGAATGTAGGTCAGCACTAGCCCGATCGGTCTAGTGAAAAGTTGCATGCATTTTACATTTATTTGTTGATAAATCTTAAAAAGTAATAAAATAAGTATAAGAATTCTTATTGTTTCCTTTCTTTTTACACGTGCGTGGGTTTCTTTTGTTTAAGCGTTTCGAGAACTTTCGGCAATCGGTTTTCTCTGTACAGTTTGGGTTTATAAAATACACATCAGCATTTACTTCCGGTTATGGCTGCGTTATGTCTATCAATATGAATTTCGACTGGTTTAAGTGAGACAATAAAGAAACAAAGCGCCCACAGAATATGACAGAAGTTAAAAAGAAATATGAAGTAAAAAGGACAAGAGAATTTCTAAACAAGTGGAAGGAGGGGCGGCCTTGGCTGCAATACGACGAGGTGAAAAAGACCATGACTTGTACTAATATTGCAGACACGTGAAAAACAAAAATGTTGTAAAGTATGTGGGCTAGCAAAATCTGATTCGGGCTAGTAATTGTTCTTCATTACTAGCCCGATTGGGCTACTGCTGAAAAAAGTTTTTCGCGCACACTGTGCAAATGAGTTATTATGTATTGAGTATAAAATAAATTCCGGGTTTAATTTTGTCCCGTCATTCCCGCTTGACAATTAAGTATAGCTCTTCAAAGGCCTAAGCTGATGTCGAGTAAAAGAAAAAAAAATTAAGGTAAATTTTGGAATTGATTTCAGAATATCTCGAGAAGTATATGGAATTACGGGATGGACTTTGGAAGTAATGAAGATTGTTTATATATAAATAGATATGGATCGAAATAAAATTGTAAAGCATTTGATGTAAAAGAATTTTCTTGACGAAAGTAGCCACCCTATGAAAAAGTTCCATACCTTTTTTAAATTTTTTTTTACATCTCAATTTTTTTTACTACGCGATATAAAGACCTGACCAGGGCGGCCTGTATAACAATACATTTAACTGAGCAAAAATACAGTAAAACCTGCGTATTCCGACACCCATGCAATCCGTCATACTGTAAATATTTGACAAAAAATCTTTTACGGCATTGTATTTAATATGTGAAGCACAGAAACTGCTACTTCCGCATTAATTTCTTTTAATAAATCATTATTTAGAATTGATGATATAATGCTTTTATAATTTTATTCTTTTGTATTTAAAAAGCTAGAGAATATTTTTATAAGCTTCTCGCCCCACCTAAGTGCATATTAATAAATTACGGAAAGACAACTCTGGTTTGTCAAGTTGAAATGCCGGTAGACCCGAGTCCATATTATCTAAACATGTTACCAACTGATCGTAGGTAATACTCATGTAAATTTCGTTGTGTAAGTCCTTACTTGCCAATGGATGCGTTAAGATTTTATAGTACTGATAATCTGAGAGACATTGTAATCTTAGCAATAAAAATGAACTTGGTGATGCTGTTGCTCGTGGGATGTTCCTTCAAACATTTAAAATTTATCTAAAAACTTAACATTAATTCTGTACAAAATTTATAAGAACAGCATATTGCATGAATATCACGCAGGAAAACTTTACATGAAAGAAAAAAAATGTGAATTTCACTTCTTCACATGGTATAATCACATGTAAGGATATTGATATATTTTTTACCTGAAATTCATATGATTTGAAATAAAAAGAGGACATATCATATGAATTACTTTTTCCAGTGAACAGTTTAAAGCAATGTGAGCTGCATCTTTGAAACATTAGATTTCGCTGTTAAAATGTATTATTATGATGAATTTGTACGTAACTTAAACTTTTATAATTAATTAGACTTAAATAAATCAGAGGAAAGACAAATACATATACAATTCAATGAATTGCATGTAAGAAACTAAATTGTACATGGCGACAATAATGTCATATAGACTCGTTAACGAAACTTATAAATAGTTCTACTATCGCAAATATGAACAATAGAAGTTTATTATCGATAGTTATTTACAATTTTACAACACTCAATTCCGACAAGTTGCAGCTCATATTGCTGTAAACATTAAATGACTTTTTTAACAATGTCAGTACTGTCCAAATCAAAGATCTTTTTGTCACTTCATTGTTAACTGTACATTGGTTGATACGTTCAATTCCCCTTGTACAAATCTTCCCTATGTGGGGGCTTTAGTGAAAGGAAAAGCATCAACGTTTCATACCTGAGCAAGGGAAAGGTTAGTCGCCAGAGACATATTCATATGAATGTCAAAATCCGTGATCAGGATCCAGTCTGCATGATGAAAAATAAAGATACTTTATATAAAAGTTCTGTTGTTAGAGTCCTTGATAAAATATATCAATTAAGGATATCCGATCATCAGCCAGGAAGGATAACTCAAAAAATTAATATTTAATTTGAAATGCATCAAAATGAAGCTTGAAAATGAAATATTTTCGTGCACGAATTTTCATTTTATTCATCTTTATTAGATTCAAGGTCTTTGGAAGTCTTAGAAAAGGTCTTATAAAAGTAGACATTTTTACCCTATAAAACGAGAAAAAAATTATACAGTTTTAAAGAAACAAGATTTTTTTGAATCCAGCCTTAGATACCAATGCTTATTAGCTTGATATGAAATGAGAAGTGATTTGTGGTGTCTTGCAATGATAGCAAAAGCCTTTTACACTGTTTTATGGAATACATGACGGAAATAGAAGACAAAAAATACCAAATAAGTATAAAAATCATGACAATTTCTCTGAATGCCTGGATACCTATCGTTTTTAACGTAAAATATATTCGTTGATCAAATTGCAATTAGAAAATGCATTGTTGATACTCCAATTCGCTTTTACTGCAAAAATATTGGAGATTTGACAATTTCCCTATATAATATGATTAACTTTAATCCTTTAACTTTAAAGAAATACTGTGGATAAATTTACATAACTTTGTGGATTCAGAGATACTTTTATGAGTGTTTTTGATTACTTAACTGCTAATTTTATAAACCTGAGGATCGGACTACCTTAAACAATAAAAAAGAATAGAGTGAAATCCCATCAGGAAATGCTATTGTCGTTTCGTTATTAACACGGTTTAATAAACTTATTTCGTTTCTGTTTACAACATCGATTTTTAAACTACACTGTAAGGGGAATGAGAATCACTTTGCTGAACAGCGCAAATCATTATAGGAGTGTTTGTTCAGGTGTGCAACTGTTCAGCTGTAACGACATCCCTGTTTTCTGTTTTAAAGCAAAGAGGGATAATGTAAATGTGTTATATGTAGCGTGTACGATATTTTACGGAAGTTTATTTTTTTACAAGTTGTGTAGTTTTGATTTAGCAAATTTTTATTTTCTTATGAACATATTTGAATAAAAGTGCAGGATATTTAGCGTTGTACTTAAATAAGTGGAAATTCCTTCTCGTCAAAAAGAAAACATCACCAAATGTAATACATTTACAGTTAAGTTTGAAATACAAAAAAAAAACTTACATTGACATCTTTCTCCTGAAAAATTGTTCCGGCAGCTGCAGTAATTGTCTAGATGGTTTAGGAGAATTAAATGACAATGCCCACCATTGAAGCAAGTCTCATTATACTGGTAACTGCATATTGGCATCTCACAATTTCTTCCAACGAATCCTTGTGGACACTCACAACGTATCGTAGTCCACTTTGAAGTGGGGTCAGAAATATCAATGCAGGAACCACCATTTTGGCAGGGATTTTCGTTCGAACAACTGAGGTCTTCAAAATAATGAACTCTGCCTACTTCAAAAAGAGGTATACTGGTTAAATACTCTGAACCATTTAAATACTTTTTTAAAATCAATTTTTGCATTACACTGTACATTTTTTTATTTCACAAATTATTTTGATCATTTGATTTTTTAGGACTGAACCAGTCATTTATTTTGATAATCCAATCCACAGTCAGGAAGAATACCCCTTTAATTTATAATTTAATTCTCAGAGTCTTTCATCTCTACATGCATTTTATTCCTCTTACTCCGCTTCAGTGTTCTTTGAATTTCTCAGCAAGGTCTTATAAAAAGTCTCGAAATGTTTACCCCATAAATGTGTTTTAAAATAGCTTATTTAAGGTTTCGTCAAAGGTCAACATGTCCAAATATTTATTTTTACAATAGCTTCAAAACTATGTGAGGTATAAAGTTAAAACTTTTACAGTTTATAAATTTTTCATTGATTAACAGATAGAAAGTATCACTTGATATAAAAAGTACTTGGAAAAAATATTAATTGAGAAAAATTCTTCTTAAAAATGCATATATTTTCAAAAAATACACCTAGCAAATTACGTGCTCTTAGTGAAAACCATTATTGCAGAAACAAAATATGTTTATCAATGTAGGGCAAGTTGGACTTGGATAGCCTTTGGAAAGTCGTTTTCCCTGTTCATTTTGTCCAAATGTTAAGACTTGAAAGTGAAAGTACATTGTAAATGGCGGATTCTATAGGGGTCTTGTCTTTATACATGTCTTACTTTCAATAACAGCCTTTCAGAGACCATTCACGTCCAACTTGCCCTTCAATGATAAACATTTATTTTTTCTGCAATGATGGTTTTAACAAAAAGGACAGAATTATGCAGGTGCATTTTTCTTTAAATATGCACTTTTTCTGATGCAATTTTTCTCAAAAAATATCTTTTTAAAAAAATTTGTTATCAAGTGATACTTTCTATATATTAATCAATGATATCTTTATAAACTGTAAACGTTTTGACTCTATACCACACATAGTTTTGAAGCTATTGTAAAAATATTTTTTTAGACATGTTGACCTTTGACGAAACCTTAAACAAAATGAGGTTCATTTAATCTAACGATTAAAACCAATGATTATTAAAGTAACACAATGAGTCAAACTAATGTGCTTCTTTTAAGATATCTGTAGCAATTAAACAGAGAAAGATTTTGAAAATTATGAGTGTATAGCTTAGATATGAAAATTTAACTGCAAAAAAGACTGCACAAATAAAATGCCGAAAAAAGGTATCTACCGTTTCATTGTTTTCGTGAATGTCAAGGTCACACAACTTTTATTTTTATCTCAAACTTGTAAAGAACATTCAACTGGGGCATGCAAAAGTGAGATGCATGTTTTAACAACTTTTTAAAAAGATTGTATCTAAATTATGGTCTACTTTTATTCATTCTTGGGTAATTGAAACCATGAAACTATGGGTAACTATTTCAACTTTTCTGCACGCGCGTAGAATAAGGAGAAAGAAGTAAAAAGCAATAATTGCTGATTGTTTGTATATTGTTTAACGTCCCTCTCGAGAATTTTTCACTCATAGGGATCAACGCCTGCCGCTGACACGGGGCCTCGGTTTTTAAGGTCTCATCCGAAGGACCCGCAACTTTCACTTCAAAGTGCCGAGCGCATGGCGAAGGAACAGTTGCTACCCATTTTAACGACTAGGTCAGTCGCGGCCGAGATACGAACTCACGACCTCCCGATCAAGGAGCGAGCAGTAATAATTGCGTTATGGGGCATACGGAAATTATTTTTATTTTCTCGTCAAAAAGAAACTTCTTATAATCTGAAACCTGTAATTTTCTGAAACCTAATTCTTTCAGGAATTAAACAAAATTTACAAGGGTCATGCAAAAATTATATATTTGTAAACTTGTCCTCTTTGTGCGGCACGGTGTGTCTTTAACATTACATAGGATCATGAGTGATTGATGGTGTTTTGAACTAATTAATAGGAATAGTTTTATAAACCACGCACTGTACGGTCACAATCGAGAAACAAAGTTTTGCTGAGGTAAACACAAAGGCCATGCGACTGTCTCAGCCAATCAGATTCCATTTTACTAGTTAACATCTATAGGTATTATAATACGGATTGTTTAATTCTTCTCATCCAACAAGTGGAGCTTTTTAAAAACGCTTACCGTCTTTAGCAACAATCTTAAACAGTAAACTGATCTACACCTATCAGGCCGTAGGATTCTTTTGAATTTCTTGATTTTATATTTCTACATTAGCTTTTCACTGGCATTAGCCCTACCACGGCCTTGTCGCTCGGTCATCTCCGTAAACTTTGACCGGCAAACCTCGGCTGATTCCATTCCATTTTTCAAACAAGAAAGGGTAAAAGATTAATAACAAATTGTAAATCCTGCAAGCAATAAAAATCAAATTCTATTTTTAATGAAATTAAAGAGATATTTTTATTTATTGCTATAAAAAATATCATGTTATTAAGAATTAATTACTGCTGATTTTTTTGTTCGTTTTGTCATTTTTTTAAGATTGAAAATCTTGCAAAATTGTTAAGTCGTACGAAAATTAGATCATCAGAAAGTCTCCCTTGCCTTGAACAGCATTTCAGCTAATGAAATAATTGAAAATTTTCTCATCATGCGATTTCTACCAATCACAAAAGAGAGGTGGTGAATAGTCCGAAGACTGTAAAAAACTTCAACTATAATCAGATTTTGAAACTATAATAAAATATATCACAAACTTAGTATTTCTGCTTTTTAGGATGTAACTTTCATTCATTTTACAGAATAATCGCATTGGAATGAAAATATACACTTATTCGAGCGTTATTCGAATCTTTAATTCAGTCATATAACATTTTTTTCAACCATACTGTAAAACAACACTTCAAAATTAGTGAAGAATATATTTAGGATAAAAATAACTAACCTAAGCTACCATTTACCGTAACTGCTAGGAGTGAAAAACCAAGAAAACAGCTGATCACGACTTTGAACATCGCTTCAGTATCCAAGTCCACCACGCAGAAGTTAGTAAAGTGACTACAAGCAGGCTCTAAATCTATATACAAGTGACGCCAACGTAATGTGCACTTTTTGTTTGAGAAATCGGAAATCATTTTACTGAGGGATCATATGAGATCCACAGATAGCGTTATAAAATTAAATGCTTGCAAGGATACAAATAAATAATGTTGTTCTGCCTGTAATGGACTTTGTTACACCAACGCATTAATTACTTCTTGTTGATATATCAGAGATAATTTTATTGAATAACACATAAAATATCATATCTGATTTACAGATAGTCATTTGAAAAAACCTTAAGAGGATATATCTTGTTTTAAAAGCGATGGACTTATGTGATTAAACATTGGATGAGGTTGTAATCACCTTGCTAATGATACCGACAAAAACAGCTCTACCTCGTGTTATCAGATAACCACTGTACCTTATAGAGGTGACATGTACTGAGGATCAATAACAATTTTATTTGATTTCTTGTCACCCAGTAGACCCTAAAACATAGAAAACACGAATAAGAAGGTAGGAAGAAGATATAACTTAGAAGAAAAGAAACTTAAATATACATAATTTTATTACTGTAATTATTTTGTGAATAAGAAGGTAGGAAGTAGATATAACTTAGAACAAAAGAAACTTAGATAAACATGATTTTGTTACTGTAATTATTTCGTGAATTTCTATTCTGAAATCTATTTCTATTGTCTATTTTACTGCTGTACATTTGTTGTTGAAATATTCTCATATCTTCTTTGGAATTAAAGTAAAAAGAATAATTTGTGAAATAGTTTTCTGAAATGTAATTTTTTGGTGAAGAAATAGGCATGCTAACTCTCGATTCCCGTCCACATTTTGCACTCATTAAATTCAATATAAATGACATTTTGGCCATAAAATATTTGTCTCATACAAAGAACAGTTCAACTGAAATTGATGATTTTATTTATACCAGCGCAAAATAGTAAATTTTGCACTCATTAAATTCAATATAAATGACAATTTGGCCATAAAATATTTGTCTCATACAAAGAACACTTCAACTGAAATTGATGATTTTATTTATACCAGCGCAAAATAGTAAATTAATCCAATTCTAGCTCTAAAATAAGGGCAGCAGACAATACTTTTCTATTGAAATTGGACTCTCAAGCATCACCCATTTTGAAATAGTCTTGGGTATGATTAAATGTCCCTATACATGTATCTCTTCTTATGTCTTAGGCAATTAAATTAAACGTAAATATATATTTAAAATAAATAATGTTTCAGTTGTTAATGGCTTTGAAGTTGGTGAAAAATAAGCACTTTTGTCTATAGACGTACGTCCCTCCCCCCGTAAAATACAAAAAGCTTTGGCAAGAATTTGAGAAATAACAGTCCATATTACATGCACCTGTTAAAAGGAATTTTTGTTTCCCGGGGGGATGTTTCAAAAATATTTTCCGTTGATTTGTATGATAAAAAACACAAGTTTAACTAAATTTCAAAGTTATCCCTCTTTGTTTTCCCTTATAAGTAATATTTAATGAAAGTCCATATAATTATTCACTTAAAAATACTAAAAAACAATTCGAATATGTTTATTTTTGAAAACTGACTTGGAGGTAGGCGGGAGAACAATACTTTTGTTCTCAGTTCTTTCTATTCTAAAATCTATTTCTATTGTTGTCTATTTACTGCTATACATTTGCTTTTGAAAATATTCGCATATCCGCAGTACAGTTAAGGTGCGCAATGGAAATATCAACTAAATATCTTCTTTGAAATGAAAGTAAAACAAGATATGTTTGTGAAACACTATGCGGCCGGCGGCCAAAGTTCGATAAAAGCTATTTTATCTCTTACGGTTCAGAAGTTATGACGAAGGTACGAAAAAGCTATTTTTCAGAAAGGACTCAACTTACTCATGTTAGCGGGAACTTTATTAATGAATTGCTTGATTTTCTGGGAAATTGGCCTTGGTGAAGCTATTAAAGCTTTTGAATTGAGGAATAACCTTATATTAAGAATCTTTAAATGTTTTTTTTCAAAATAATTGTATGGAGATTAACAAAAACTAGTTGGCAGTAGCAGCATCGCTCTAGTGATAAATAAAAAAAATTGACAAATCTGTCTTCAAAGACAAATTGGTCTCTAATACCACAGGAGTCTGAAGTTTTTATCGTCAAAAAAAAAAAAAAAAAAAAAATCCGGAAAATTTTTTTCCTACCCTTAACTAAAAAAACCCCAGGATGGCAACGTGTTTGGGGGGGACCCACCTAAAAAATAGATCTGGGCTTGGTCGGAAAAATCTCGCAACTAATTCAGTATCCGGAGTGTTTGTGCTATTTATTCAAGTTAAGAAATCAAATCTGCTTGACGACTACGGGCTGTTCATGGCTTTTTTTCCAGTTTGACAGCTCATCCTGGACTCCATGCCACTAAACCGGAAGTGAACTCCGAGGTGAATATATGACGTAATTGAAGAAAAGAACCAAAAAAAATGCATGTAAAACTTCATGTACAATTTTATGTTACCATACGTGATCAATAAAAAGATATATTTTTCAAACAAAATAATGCTTTATAAGGGCGCTTAGTCTAACTGTTTGGCTCTTTGTCGACATGGCTTTTCAGTGATTTAAATTTGGCGCTTGTAAAAACTGAATTATCTGTCCCTGGTACACATCGTCGTACAAGTAAGAAAAAGAATAAATAACTTTTTAAAGTTCTGTTAAATATATTTAAAATAACTGAATAAAATTACGTTGAACAATTATTTATTTTATTTCATTTGAACAAGTTTTTATAAACGTCAAATATACACTGCGAGATTCTCTTCCGGTTTAGTGGCATGGAGTCCAGGATGAGCTGTCAAAGTGGAAAAAGGGCTAGGAACGGCCCGTAGTCGTCAAGCAGATTGAATTTTTCACATTAAATAAATAACAAAAATGCTCCGGAAACTGAATTAGTCGCGAGATTTTTCTGGCCGAGCCCAGATCTATTTGTATAGGTGGGTCCCCCCAAAACACGTTGCCATCCTGGGGTTTTTTAAGTTAAGGGTAGGAAAAAATTTTTCCGGATTTTTTTTTTTTTTTGACGATTAAAACTTCAGACTCCTGTGCTAATACACATAATGATGATTGTATTTTCTCTATGTACCGCAATCTGAAGAACACAGTATTAAGAAAGGCAACAAAAAATTAATAAAGTGAACATGAAAAAGGTAACTGTCTAGTAAAATTTAAATGTAATTGTAAAATAGCACGTGGGATTTTTATGTGAGAAATAAAATCATTATATAAAGACATGTGCATATAACTGACCAGTGAACCAATCAAACACCGTTAAACATTTCAGATATAGAAAAATGAAATTCTTTATCATGAAGAACCATTTTTCGCGTAAAATATGATTATTTGATTGCCTGATTAAATAGGTTATATTTACATTTGCTGATGTCTTTCCTTTTGTAACAATGCTAGTAAAATTGAAATTCAATTTTCAATGACATGCAGTTGGTCACATGACCAGACTTTCCTGAGTAAGAAAAGCAAACCGCACGAGTCATTTGGAAAGTTCCGATTGTGACGTCACATGACGTCGTAGAAACGTTATGTTGCATTTCCAAAGCAAAGTGTATATAATGCCCATATTTCTATGTAACACGACTAAAAAAGTCAATATAAATATAAAAAATAAATTATAATTTTTAGAGTTTCATTGGGGTATGACATGAAGTCGGTACGTGATCAAATCTACTATAACGCCCTTCGGGCGTTATAGAATTTGATCACGTGACCCTTCGGGGTTATATAATTTGATTACGTGACCGACTTCATGTCATACCCTAATGAAACTCTAAAAAATTTATTTTATTTCTTAAATGTTCTAAATCCTGAATGATGTGAGCTAGGTGAGAAAAAGTGACAACACTGATAGATACTGGTGATGAAAGCACAGCTTTAATTATGTGGTGGGTTGGAATTAATAAACATTTGATAATTTTGTTTTCCTGATGAATGAAGCACACGCAATAGTGATGCTGGCACCCGTTTCTAGCAAAGCATTTGTGTGTCTTCCCTTAAAAGAAATTTGACCTTTGTTTTCCTATAATTTAAAGTCAAATGAATTGAATGAAGCAGGTACAGACCACGTTGAATTCTTGTGGTTTTTTTTTTTAATTTACCATGTGCTCATCCCTAGATATGACTCTACGAAAAGGCCCAAATCCCGTATCTTATAAATTTCAGCGTTCAAGGAAATCTTTTAAATCAAAACTTGATAAAAAGACTAGGTTTATTTCATTTTTGACAGGTACATCACTTGCATCAAGTTGCTTTAAAAAAATGACTTTCTTCCAAAGCCGTTGCAGTATCCATTTGGTCGGTTTGTCTGGTTGGTACCTAGAAGGGGAAGTTTGCGTGCTGTTGTGGTTTGGGTTATACGAGGGTTGTCCCGTAAAATCGTGGACAAAGCGTTTTTCTTGAAAAGTAATGGGCGCACTAAGCTGAAAATTCAGTAAATCTTTATTTATCATATTTAAGTGCATGATAATTTTTTTGATAAAATATTGGCAAAAATAAAGATTTTATTATGCTTGAATGTGCACGAGGTATTGTCCTACGGCGCACGATCAAAAAACCAAGGTTTTATTAAATAATACACAAGTTGGAATTCAAAATAAAAGTTTTAAATACAAAAGATTTGGATTAAAATTATCCTATATCAATTTCACTATCAATTGTGTAGTCTTTGTAAAACTTTTAAGGCATTTGCTTAATTTTTGGCAGTTTCTCGAGCATTCGAAATGGAAAAGTGGTAAACACAACACACGAAAAATGGCGACGGTTGATGACGTTACGGCGCACCGGAGAACAGTTTAGTTTTATTTCGATGTTGTAATGACACCTTTTGAGACTTGAAATCACCATAGAAGAAAAAAGATTATAAAAATATCACCATATCTTAAGTATACAAATGAAATAGGAGTTTTCTGAACGAAGTTTTTTTTTGATCGAGTCCCTGGGGAGTACAAAACATACGGATAAACTCCTAATGTAATAGCAAAAGACGCTGTCACAGTAAACCGCCGATATGAGATTTTCTATTAGTTGAATGATGGTGAGAATATTGTTCGTAACTTACTAATAAATCTTCTGAAGATCGCATGAGGATGCCAATTGGTTCTTCGGCTGTTTATGGAGACTAAAGAATGTGTATCAGTGAAATTCCTAAATTTAAGTCGGACTCATCTAACTTCATTTTCAGCAAAGATAAAACGTGACGCTGTTTTAGACATTTTGACGTTATAATCCATGCGCCGTAAGGTGATACAATACAAGGCATAAAATCTCATAATTTGTTTATTTATGCATATATTTATCTGAAATTTGCTGTGTATATTACTAAAATATGTACTAAATAATAGTGAAAATTTCAGAACGCAGTGATGTTTATTTTTCACATTAGACAACTTGTCCACGATTTTACGGGACAACCCTCGTATTGTTGTGGACCACGATTGTAATGCTGTTTTGCAGGGCGGTAGGATATTTGTGGGACAGGATGGTACGGCTGCTGTTGAGGAACAGGCTGGTATGGCTGTTGCGTTGCTAAGTTGTACATCTGTTGTGGCACTGGTTGAAACTGTTGGACAGGGGCTTGCTTGAATTGTTCGGTTGGAGATTATTCAGAGTGGAATTGCATGGCTGAGGCTTGTGACCGCAGACATATATTTATTGCTGCATTAGTTTGGTGAAGTTGATTGGTGACTTCACATACAGTTGACATGTCATTTACAACACTTTTTTCAGTAGCACCAGTTGGTATAATCTGCTTATTCATTTGCACAAACATTTCGGCAAAGGTTGCTTTTGTACATAGATCATCAATTGTCTATTAATTATTGTGTGTTCAAATTCAGATTAAATCATGATTCAGGTCTAAACAAGGTAAGTTTCCCGCATCTTTTGGTAGTACATTTGATTCATAACATTGCTTGGAAACTTAGACATTCACCTAAAAGGTCGAAGCATGGGGGTGGAAAGCACTGACCTTGATAGCTAAAAAGATAAATTTAGCTTCATTACAGTAAGATAGAAAGAAGAACTACTTATTACAAGATGGGACCGAAGGAAACAGGCTGATATAGTTTTTAGATACAATCAATCATTCTAAAGGAAGAAATACAGTTGGCGTGGGTTGGTCTATACACACAGGGCCTGCTTGTCGGCCATTTTTTTTCCATATTCAATCATAAAATTATATAGAGCCAAATAGTAATTTTTTAAATAAAAACTTTTTCACCTTTATTTGAATTTTAAGATCAAAAGAATGTTATGACGATAAAATCATCTTGTTTCACTTTAGATTCAACTGGCAAGTTGTAAAATCGTAAATTTTTAGAAAATAAACTCGAGGTACCCCTCAAAATGATTGATTGTATACAGTTTAACGCCCCTCTCCAGAATATTTCACTGATATGGAGACGTCACCATTGCCGGTGAAGGGTTGCAAATTAAGGCCTATGCTCGGCACCTACGACCTTTGAGCAGGGAGGGATCTTTATCGTGCCACAGCTGCTGTGATCCGAAGGACCGCCCCATTAAGTCGCCTTTTACGACAAGCAGGGGGTACTGAGGACCTATTCTAACCCGGATCCCCACGGGGCTGTACCCCTCAAAAGTTTGAATGTTGGTGATTTTTTTTTAATGGGGAATGTTCAGCCTTTATTTTAAGGACCAAGAGAATTTTGTAAGGATAAAAACATCTTGTACATCTTTTATTTCAAAGTGGCAAGTGGAAAATAGTCAATTTTCCATATAATTCAATAGGTAACACCTAAGGGTGTAGTGTGTGTATGCGTGAATATTCTGAAATCGGGGCCTATAACCCTCTAATTTTAAAATGAACAGAATCTTAAGTGAGGAATAGCATCTCGTACGCATTTTATTTGAAAGATAGTTAGTTTAAAACAATGGCAAAAATTCGAATAAAAAACAAAAGCACGCATACACTGTTTACACTGTAAAAAATGCGCTTAGAAAATAAACACTTCCTTTATGTGTTTTGACCTAAACATGTATAAGATTGTGTTTAACGGCTAAACACTTAGGTTTAAACGTGTGTTAGATTGTGTTTAACAGCTAAACACTTAGGTCTAAACGTGTGTTATATCTAAATGATGTTAAGATTTCACACATGTTTAGATATATGTGTTTAGAAATTAAACACTTTTATGTGAAGTGCAGAGTTATCCTCCCGGAAATGACGCATATATATTCGAATGATAAATAGAGTGGTTATCGAAGCAAAGAAAATCCCAATGTTAGCTAAAGAAGATGGACTAAAGGAAGTGAATGCTAATCAAAGTGATAACCATGAAGAGATTGTGAAATGCATTTAAACTGCAACAATACTGCGATAAAAAGGTATGTTAACCATTATTTTCATTTTACATAAATTGACCACGATGGGCTACGTAAGTAGACATGCGTTTGCACATGTAGATCAATATTCCCTTCGGTTATATTTTGCATTCCTGAAATCTAGAAAGGAGTACATTACATAGAATGTCAATAATATCTATAACGGTATCAATACTAAAAAGTGGTTAGATGAGGTTCAATAAAAGTAACACAACAAGTAGAGCTTTTCAAAAAAGCTTACCGTCTTCAGCAACAATCTTAAACAGTAAATTGATCTACACCTATCAGGCCGTATAATTCTTTTGAATTTTGTATTTCTACATTAGCTTTTTACTGGCATTAGCCCTACCACTGTTGTCGCTCGGTCATCTCCGTAAACTTTGACTGGCCGAGAGCTTTCGGCAAACCTCGGCTGTTCTTCAAACAAGAAAGGAGAAAAGAATAATAACAAATTGTAAGGCCTGCAAGCTATAAAAATCAAATTTTATTTATAATGAAATTAAAGAGACATTTTTATTTATTGCTATAAACAATACCATGTTATTAAAAATTAATTACTGCTGATTTTGCTGTTCGTTTTGTCATTTTTTTAAGATTGGAAATCTTGCAAAATTGTTAAGTCGTACGAAAATTAGATCATCAGAAAATTATCTCCCTTGCCTTGAACAGCATTTCAACCAATGAAGTAATTGAAAATTTTCTCATCATGCAATTTCTACCAATCACAAAAGAGAGGAAGTGCATAGTCCGAAGATTGTAAAAAACTTCAACTATACTATACTGTCTTCCAAGGAAGACGGTAATAATAGCTATCAAACGTAAAAAAAAGTTCATAAAAATCCAGCCAGTGAGGAGCATATTTTGATAAAATTTGAATTTCTTTCTTACAGGATATGGTCCACATCGAACTTGAAAGCAAAAATACACATATCAGAGAAACTGTTGCCATCTCCAAGTCCACAATGACACGCCATCGTTCTTACAATTTTTCTTACTTTCTAGTGGAAACTGAGTTTTGTGAAGTCTGCTATTCGTTATAGCTTTGAACAACCTAAAAATATTCTCAAATAATGGCAGTGGATTACCTACTGACGGTCACAAATGAAAACAAATTATGCGTGTGTTGCTCAGTGAAGAATTGTTGGAAGTTAAACTTGATACAGACATGAGGAATAACTGCTTGCTAATCTGTTTAGAATTAAAACCAGCGTGTAAAAATAAATATTTAAACATAATGTATATTTAATTTAAAATTCTTTATATTAAATCCATGTTTGAATGTTCATTGAATAAACTTTAAAATGTAAACAATTGTTATTTTTTCAGTTTTCTTGCAGGAAGACAACGAAAACATCCAAGTGTTTAATTTGTAAACATGTATCATAACATGTTTTGTAAAGTGTTTAAAGTCTACACATGTAAGTGTTTAGGCTCTAAACACTTTCCGTTACACGTAATGAAATTCAATGTGTTTAGAATTTAAATGCATTAAAAAAAGTGTGACAAGAAAGTGCTTAGGAAAGTGTCTATCATCTTAACACATTTTTACAGTGTACTTTAGAAACACAGAATTTCCATTTTAACCTCTAAAATTTAGATGAAAACAATCCCTAATGATGATTTCACATGTTGTAGGTGTTTTATGAAATTTGCAACAAGATTTTTAATCAATTTCGTTCATTTTCATTGTTTCTTAGGAGAAATAAACAAACTGGGATTACGCAGCAGACGATCTTAATGTTGAGTCATATGTAGTTCTTATATTGTACTTCTTTATAAGGATCTGCCGTAGCTCTATCGGTAGGGCGTCGGCCCACAGATCCAGAGAATACGAGTTCGATCTCCGGCGTAGAAATTTTGTTTTGAATGATAACAAAATAAAGTTTTTTTTGATAAGAGAACTCGGTGTTTTCATTTTTTATTAACATTAATAAGACATATAATCACAAACACATAATACAAAAATACAATACATCACTTTAAATGTCTGAGTAAAACGGGTCCAAACAGGTTTTCAAATTGTTGAATTCTCCGCTGAAAACGAACTTGATCAGCTAATAAAATCCTCCAGTCACTTTTTCTGTCTTCGGGTGGTAAATAAAAAATTTCGTTCTCCTTCAGGTTAAAACTCATACTCTTGTACCTTCCTTCATTTTCTGAATTAATTCCAACTGAAGATTCTTGAAACCCATCTGAATGGTTGTTTTCTCGATGGTCTGGATTTCCTGCATCAGTCTGTACACTTTGTGATGATGATAAGGTCAGTACTGGCTCAGGGAAATCCCATACATTTTCTCCGAAAGACTGGTTTTCATTTTTTGACTTAAATGAAAAAAAATGGCTTACCTGCCCAGTGTGGGTTTTCCCATCAGCATCATACATTGTAGCCACAATGCATCTGTATCCTCTATGAACTTAGTGACGTCTTGTAACTCTCGGGTGTTCTTTTTCCGTTAATGGCTATTCTTTTTTATCGATGCAGGTCCTGATTAAATCGTAACCCTCCAAAGTCAAGGTGTGAGGATGCATATACTCAGACATCGTGTCGGTTGTGTAATGACTGCACAAATGAAAAGCAGCTGAAATGATACCCTCGGGTACGTATAGTTCACAATACGTTGGTTCGACGTCATATCTACCTGTGGCGCATGAATTCTCATTAGCATATCATTAGCAAAATCAAAAAGGTATAAAAAAAAGAGAGTTTAGAGAAAAATCGCCCACATTTTGACTTCAGAACTCGGAGTGATCGGACGTGTTTTTTAAACCATGGCATAGCAACAGCTTAATGTAGTAAACACTGGACTTAGATTTAACAATCCGAAATTACCTGAAACTCAGGATATCACAAGATTACCTGAAACTCAGGATGCCATAATATTAGACTTGGGACTTTATAATATCCCGGAGCCCATCAGCAAAAAGACTTTGGAATTCTTTCCACCACGTTAGATGGCATTGTCAACATGCTTACAGACCTGGAAAACTACAACACCAGTGAATTTTGTTTGATCCGTGGGAGATTGTCCAGATTGGAAGTCAAAGTCACCAACATGCAGAAATTAAAGAAAATAGACAGTAAGTTTTTTTTCTGATTGCTTTGTTTTTATGTTTTTAAATTATGATTGTTATGCTGTTTATGTGATGTTACTTGTTAATAAATGTACGGCGGAAAAAAAATAAAACTTTTGTTGTTTTTTTTAAATCAAAACTAGAGGTACTGTGAGCAATGAGCTCACGAAATGAAAGAGTTTTTTTTCACTTTGGAACTTTCTTATTTTTCAAAGTTATATGAAGAAAGTTCTTATTAAAAATTTTACTGGGATTTATATCAAGATTTACTCGATAACAAATATTTATGAGTAATTTCAAAATATGGTGTAAATATACTTAATTCTAAGCATTTATTGAGTTTTAATTTCCTGATATTTCAAAATTACATTTGGCAAATACAAGGAAAAAGATAGGGCGAGCTATAAATAACAAGGATTACATGTGTATGCCATGCACTTGGGTAAACTAATGCAAGTTTTTTTTTTACGTAAGTTAGCAATGGGACATCGCCTTATACTTACTAGTGTATAGAATGAACACGCCTGCAAGCATTTCGGAGTATATTTATAGGTGTAAATTCAAAATTGACCTCAGCCGTGGAAGCAGATTTAAATACAACTTTTGATTATACGAATGTTTTAAATGCATTTTCGCTATAGATGTATACATTGTAAAATAGGAGGGTTGTTCAAATGTAAAATTATTTCTTTTGTCAATGTGTAAAGTTTCATTCCATGTGATTAAAATCAACAAACTCAACATCAGAACAGCCTCATGAGTCATCATTGCGCAACATCAGTCTACTCATTCAAATCCCTTCCTCCATCACTTGAAATTTAGTTTGCTTACATGTACAATAATTTTAGTAGTATGATTTTGCTTATAAGGCTATAAATATATTATTTATTTTCATGGTAACTATGTTTTTATAACGTCAGCTAATTAAACCTCTTTACTCTTCACTTGACCTAAAACATTGTAAGCTTTTGATCACGTTTTTAAAAATACGAAGGTTGTTCGAAAATTATTGAGACATTGTGTATATTTTGCTTTCTAAAAAACGTCTTTTGGTGAAACTTTGCATATACGTTTGACATACATTAAAAATAGATATAAGCAAAAAATATTGTACAAATATAAAATATTTTCTGTTCAATGGTATATAAATGCGTAATGAGTAGGGGCACCCGGCAGGGGCGTAGCAACAGGGGGGGGGGCTCCCCCCTTTTTTCCCCAACCTTACTTATACTATAGGAAATGTAAATTGAAAGCCTGGTTGCCCCCCCCCACCTTTAGACTTTTAGTGATGTACGGAAAATTTAGTATTAGAATTGGTACTGAAAGTAGTTGTTAACGAGAAAAAGTTAACCTACCCCCCCCCACGAAATAGGATTTTCGACTTTTGGCAACATCTTCCTTTTTTTTTTTTTGCTTGTCAACTTTTTTAGGTATTGTAAAAAAAAATTTTCTGTGGCTGCCCCCCCCCACTTTCAAAAACGATGCTACGCCACTGCCAGGAGCAGTCTTGAAATCAGATATTAAAATATGTAACACCAACGTTCTAACTCTTCGTGGACCCATAAAATGAGAGAAAATAATTCTATTTATGTGCATAATTTTTCAGCTGTAATTCAAATTCATGTTGTGCAAGTTTGTTAGAATTTTGATCAGGAATGTGGAGATCATAAAAAAATTAAGCGCGGTAGAGAAACCTGCTAAGAACGAAAAAATGAATGTTGACGTCAAGGGCGGAGCAGCCAACATACCTAAAATTTTGTGTAGCGCAATGTAGAACTCTTTTGCAGACTCAACGACCTGCTAAACTAATAACAACGAGAAAAAAATAATGAGTTAGTGTTTGTTATTTCATTGGTATACATTTTTTTTTTTACAATTAATTTAACCACTTACCAGAGTAAAATCAAAAGCTCCGGACGACCATCAGTTATTACGTACGGTATGAATGTCGTTACGATATTAATATCGTTGACCTGCGTTGCATAAATCGGCACTGCATGATTTTAAGTCATCTTTTTCCACAAATGAAAATTTTACACTCAGACAGCAACAGCATACATTTTTAAGGAAGTTTAAGAAAATAGATTTTCGTATTGTTATATGTAATTACAAAGAAGGAAAAGTATACATGCTTCCCGATCGTTTTACATGCGAAACCATCTCCGGCTGACGCGACGTTAAATGACGTAGCGATGCTGCTCCAGGTCGATAGACATATGCATGTTTATCATTTCACCGAAACTTTTATTATTACCATAGGAAATAGAAATTTTGCATAAGAGTTTTATTTGTTCTCTATAAAATGTTGATGAATTTTTATGAAAATATCTCCGTCCTTTATGGAGTAAATGTAATTGTCTCAATAAATTCCGAACAGCCCTCGTATGTATGCTGATCGATAATATTGGACACAGGGTCTATCATCAAAATATAAATTGTGCGATGTTCACTTTCATGCACGGCTAGATTTCATGCTTCTTTTCAGAGATTTATTACGTAGCGGGATTTTAAAAGATTTTTCTCGATACCCATCTGCAAAACTTTATCTAAACATTTTATATATATAAAAAAAAAATACGATGTCTAATCTAAATGCAAACATGATTTTTCAATGAGGTTCGAGTCCTTATTTCCTGTTATTGCACGGTTAACAAGAGATGCTCGAGATACAAGGAAAAATAAAAGGTCAGCAATAAATAACACGACAAATGTATATGTGTAATGCAAGATGTCAATTCTTGATTTGAAAGTATCAACAATACTTAAATAATACTTAAAGCAGTTTTAAATAATTTCATAAAATAATTAGAACTCTCCAAAAGGAACAAATATCCCCGCTGAGGTTTTCAGAGAGGGTGCCAAATCATGAGTATTGTATGGATCTACATGTAAGAGAAGAGAAAATGCCTGAACATTTTTAGTACAAATATAATTGCACATCATATTTTATTATGAATGAAACTAAGGTGCAGCCTTATAAAACAATTAATACTAAAGATACAGTCCAGACACGAATTTTGATCTTTTTTCTGTCTGTTACCTTGAAATTGCATTAATCACCTTGCTTCAAAGTCATTACATCCCCTCGGGTCATAAGCAATCTTTGTGTCAAATGGGAACTCACCACGTTTATCAATTAGAAAGATATGGACCCGACATGAATCATGATTTTTGTCTGTCAGTGTCCCTGAACTTGCACAAATGACCTTGGGTTAAAGTCATAATACATCCTCAAGTCAGACGCAATCTTTGTGTAAAACAGGAACCATCAAAGTTTATCTATAAGAAAGATGTGGACCAAGCACACATTATGACTTTTTTTCTTTAAGTGACCTTGAACTTTCCCAATGACTTTGGGTCAAAGTCATGACACACCCTTAGGTCAACAGCAATCTTTGTGTAAAGTAGTAGATTTAAGTTTTTCCATAAGAATGATAAGTACCAAACATGAATTATGAAATTTTTCTTTCAGTGACCTTGAACGTGCACAACTGACCTAGGGTCAAAGTAATGACACGCCCTTAGGTCATGAATATATAATTTGTGTGAAATAAGAACTTAACAAGTTTATCCATACGAAATATATGGACCAGACACAAATTATAATTATTTCTTTAAATGACCTTGAATTTCCCCTAATGACCTTGGGTGAAATAGGTCATGACACCCTTAGATCATGAGCAATCTTAGTGAGAAGTAGTAGATTATGATGTTTGTCTGTCAGAAAGATATGGACCGGACAATTTTGCACAGACAGACGGACAAGGTGATTAATTTAAACCCCACGAACTTCGTTTGCTTGGGGTATAATAACAGAAATGGCTCAAGTTAGCTCTCGTGGAATTTTTATTCTTGTCTGACGTTGTTGGTAATTTATAATTTCCTTCTCTTTTTAAGAAACTACTGGGTCGGTTTCAAACAAATTAAAGTTGGCAGAGAGTATCCTTGGGTGATTGAAATCTGAGTTTGTTGAAGGTTAAGGAGGGCTATTAACAACAATTTTAAGGCATGCTTTGTTATAGTAACAGTATCATATTTAAATACTTTCGTGGTATATTTATGCCATCCCAATAATGTTTGTCTACATGAAGTATCGCTTCAAGTCATAACTTACAGGTTTGTCGACAAACAACGACTTTTGTCTTGTTCAGTCAAGATTAGCTATGACATTTTGTTGAAATAGCTATCTTTACATAATGACGAGATAACTTTTAGTCGCGATAAAAGATGAATTATCTCTTTATGTCAAGATAGCTATCGCAAAAATATAATAGCTTTTTTTAACTGAATAAGATAAAAGTCACCATAAAAAGATTATGTTACAAAAACACGGTATGTAATAGTTTGAGATGACATTTTTATAACAAGAAATAGCATGATCGGGAAACAGCGCACTTTTTGTGTGAAAATAACTACATGAATACACCTTTTGTGCCATACATCGAAGAAGGGAGGGCATATTGTTTAGCTGTCCAGGTGTCTGTCGGTCTGTCTGTCCTTCATTAGTTTTCATTCATTACTACCTAGATTATACATATATATATGAATATCAGTTAAGGTAAAATTCTGTTTTGAGTACCATCAAGCCATTTTGGATAGAGTAGTTTTGCAGTTTCCCTTCATTTTCTTTGCAGAAATTGCACAATTTGAAACGAAATTTTTCATACAGATTTATCATACGGAAATCTACAGTACCTGGCCATAAGTGAATCCTAATTTTATTTTTCCACTTTATATTTCATTGAGATTTTTTTTCATTTTCTAATATACTAATGCAGTGTCATTTTCTGGGACTGAAACACAATCAATCAAAAAATGCAGAATTCTTAGCAGTTTCTTCGCATTATTTCAAAATAATTTTATCAGTAGGTTTTACAATGATATCACGGGTCAAATAAAACTTAAAAATTTAAGACTTTGATTTGTTAAGAAATCTAACTACTTTGAGGTTAGAAACTTTTGTCTCGACAATTTTATAATTTATTCTCAATGATTTGAATATAATATTGTTAAGCATTTTAAGACAAGGAAGATTGAACGATTGCATTATTCAGTGGAAAGATCATGGAAATAGATCTAAAAATGGCTTCACAACAAGATTTTATAAAAACAAATTTGCTTGTCAATAAATTATATAGTGTAAAAATACAATTATGACTCACCTATGGGTATATACTGTAGGTCAAATTTTGTTTTGGGTAGCATCAAGACATTTTGGACAATATGTCCCACTGACATAAAAAGTGCCACTTCTGTGCAGTTTTTGTTAATTTGCTTCAATACGACCGGTTGCACAAATTGAAATGAAATTTAGTAAACAGATTCATTATAAAGATATCAATTTTGTTTTCGAATCGATTGAGCCATTTTTGACCCTTGGACTTAGAAAAATATCAACTTTTTGTGGAATGGGGCATAATGGTTTTACAAACATCTCTTGTTTCAATTGGTGGCACTCTACCTTTCCGGACTGCCAATATTTTTTTTTCGGAGACCTACAGTTCTGCGGCATGTTACGCCAAAGACGCCGACGACATACAAGGGACAGATTTTAATCAGAAAAGCTCATTTGAGTCTTCGGTTCATGTTAATAAAGAGACTTAGTAGTAGTCGAAAAACTGAGAAAGGACGCTACGCCTCTTTCTCAGGAGGCCAGTTTAAGTGTCCACAAAAGTTGTTAAAATCCAAGTATTGCGGAAGACAGAATATTAACAATGGTGAAGATAAATGATAGTGAAATATATATAATATCAGTATATAATTAAGCACCGTTTTCCTCTATTTGACCAATATACACTTCAAACTACTTGAAAGGCAACGAGGAACAAGTATCAAAGTACATACACTTGAAATGCATTTATACACTTTCCCTAAACAATAAAAATAGCAACAAACTACTTTAAGCTCAGCAGCTCTATATATGTATGCCGGTATTATTGTTTTTTTTTAATTAAATTAATTATCACTTATTATATACAAAAAAAACGAACCCGGTAAATAAATGGTATTGTAAAAGAATTAGAAATTATTATATTACACAGTAAAAACTTTGTCCAAGAAAAGGCACCAGAAACGATACAGTTAAAGTTAGTATTCCATTGTCTTATTTCAAAGCATGAAATTTAAGTTAAAATTTATAATGTTACGTTGAAGAATATAACCATCGCTTTTTTCCATCGGTAACCTTGTGTGACATTATCTGATCATCCCAAGTTACATGTATGTGAGCTTTAAGTTTAGGTCAAAATATAAAATTTCGTATTTAACCAATAACACATAGGAAGATAACAAACAATATTCAAGATCAAAAATGCATAAAACAATACAACATAAATAATTATGGATCTCCAAAACATCAGGACTCAGGAGTACATGAGATCAGGTGCCACGGAGGAGTGAGCACCCCTTGCTGACCAGTCACATCCGCCGTGTGCTTCTTGTCATGATTGGGAAATAACAGAAAAATCCCTCGTCATTTGAGTGTATAGTGAATGGACCAACAATCGATATGAAAAATGCCAGTCAGCATTTGACTCAATGATACATTGTATTTGCTGACAATAAGATCATTGCACGAAGCACAGACTTGACGAAATAATGACTTTAAACAAGACTCCTGACTGATATTCTTATTTCAATGCCTTGTTAGTCAATAACTAACCTCGTTTTAGAAAGTTCATACTTAGAGCATGCTATTGCGTATCGAATGAAATGAGATATGTAAACTCCGTATGCAGGTGATGAAGATATATTGCTGCATACGTACGGGAAGTTAAAGATAGATCATCCCCTTTGTCATAGAGCTTGGTTGTTAAATTAGCATTAAGGACTTTTTCAAGTTATATATCCAAGTATGAAACAGTTGCGTCAACCTCTATTGTATCGTTTAGCTCAAGCTCACCCAAGGATATATCGTATCGACATAAAAATGGAAAAATACCATTGTTAATTGACAATACGACAATAGAGTCATTCCTTATAATTTAATTTTAAAATAATTTAACAACTGTGAATGTAAAATTGTGTTGCTTTTTATGAGTTTGTATTTGCCGCTCAATAATACATCCCTAGTAACGGAAGTGATGGGAAGGGAGGGGAGGTAATAACTGATACATAGACCTAGCAGCCATCATGTTTGTTTACTTAGGGTAAGATCGAGCTACTGTTTGAATTTAAAGGTACATTTATTTAATCTGATATTTTCTATGAATAATCCCGAGGACTGGAAATGAAGGGATTGCATGGATACAGATGATTCAGATGGTTGTAAAGGGGGGGGGGGGGTCCCCATACCAAACAAGATAATTAGAGAATAATTTGCGTTCCATTTCGGAAATCAACCAATGAGGGGCTAGAATACACACAAAATTAAATTATTAAGAAACCATTTACCTATTATTAAGCTTTAATGAAAATATTATGATTAACCTACTTCAAGTTCCTAAATTGTAGACATATCTTATAGACGATCTGTAATTCACCATTCAACAACAACTGAGCTAAACTTATACATGTATGTGCGTAATTTATAATCTCCATTAAGGTACCATTATACCGCCTAATACCACCATAATGAGGTGCAATTGAAGAAAATATTCATTTTGTGGTCTGTCTGTCGAGGCCATTGCATTGGTCTCACGTCTAATCTACAGGACGAACTCCCTAACACCTAATCTGTCGATATCCAGGGGTCAATCTTTTATTTATTGTACTTAATATATATTTAAAGGATTATTTTTTAATTTTTTCTTTTTTTTATCCAAACAAATGTAGAAAACAAAAGGCCATGGGCCTAATAGGTCACATGAACACCATGTAAAATTTTCACAACAATTAGAGTTGGTTTGTATTTAAACCATAGACAATGATGTTCACAATTTTGCAATGGGCACTTTAACGAATTACAGTTATAAACATTGCATGCTTAGCTTGATTACTTAATAACCATAGGCAGAGCAGAAGAAGAAAAAATCATTTCATCTCATTTATAAAAATCAGCATGCATTCATTCATGAATTCAGAATAAAATCATTAACATACCCCCCCCCCCCCCCCCCCCCCCCCCCCC
>PRKT01000782.1:213603-229604 GCA_003671525.1 Saccostrea glomerata
CACCCCCCCCCCCCCCCCCCCCACTTTGATGGGCCTTGAAATCCATCAATCTTGAAGGACCTTTGAATATCACAAATTCATAGGCAATTTACCTTTTTTATGTCAAGGTGCAGAGGAAAAGATTTTAAAAGAAATAATGCATTTTCACCATAAAATCAATATAGCCCCGCTCAAGAATACCTGACCCTCGAGCCATGAGTTTCAAAGTTTTGGCAGAGGACTCAATGCTTCTCACAATCATGCCAAGAGTTTTACTTCTGATATACTTACTAATGAAAAGATTCATTAAATTGAATAGGTTTTGGCCTACCCAACAGGATCCTGGGGGCAAGGGCCATGATTTTCACGATTTTCTTTTCCTTTCAACTATATGTGCTTTGTGCTGTGCCAAAATTGGGAGAGCGGTTTCAGAGAAAAAAGCTGAAAATGTTACATGTAAGGTACGACGAACGATGCAAAACGACAGTTATAAACAAATAGCAATGAGTGACGCATGTGACTTAAAAATTTCTTCAAAAATTATACATTAAGCTTTTGTATACAACAAAGAATTGTATATTTTTTCTCCATTTTTTTTAAATCAAATATTTCATGGAAACAAAGTGGCCTATTATGTGAGTGAATTTCTCTAGGGGGCATATCCTTCCTTATTTGATATAAACTAGTCTTACATTTTAAATAGTTTTTACAAGGAATACATTTTATTGCTGTCCTTAGATTAAAATTGGTAAGCAATAAGCTATTCTTAAATTTTCATCTAAAGAAAATATATACTTATATGTATCAAGACATTTGAAATGCTTTTTCGTCAATTATATCTTTTAATAGTTGTAAAATAAACGTATTCCTATCTGGTTTTGATTTTGCAGGATATGACCTCTGAGGGCATACAAATGGAATTGCAATTTTTACAACATGGTCAGGTAATAATGCAATTATTGAAACGACCTGTGTTCATTACGTGGACCATATGCATGAAACTAAGAAAAAGAAGTTTCACAGATTTTTTTATTTAAATAAATTTATTATGACCTGAAACATATATATTTCATATTATGAATTTTTTTGAAATGTATAGATCATAGCATATTTATTTATTGTAATGTAACCTTTAACATTATCTTCAGAAATAAATGATAGTTTTATGTATCAAAATAGATAGATGTACATGTACCAGGGTCATTCAAAAATTACGAAGACAATCTTCCTCTTCGTCATATCATTATTACAAGATTATAGATCTACACAGTTTCGTAAATAAAATAAAAATATTCTGTCGAAGTGTGGAGTTTCATTCTATTTGATGAAATGGAACTCATTTTAGCCAATTTCATTCATAAAGCAATATGTTTTGTTACCAGGGAGCACGGTCAACCAACATTGTAACGTCAGAAACAACATCGATATAGCGTTTAAAAATTACTCTGCTTTTAATTTCATAAACGGTTTGTACCGTCTTCTCCATTCATAAAAACGTATCCAAAGCACTCGATACCTAGTTTGCTACCAATTGTGCAAAAAGCTTTAACCACAGGGGCCGGTAACATAGTGTTTTTGATTTTACATAATCACTATATATATATATATATATATATATATATATATATATATATATATATATATATATATATATATATATATATATATATATATATACAAAAAAGGAAAGGGAAACAACGTCAGTCCGAATTTACACAGGGTCGATTTAGGAAATATTTCGTATTTCATAGAAAAAAAGAATGTTGCCAATTAAATTATAACTATAAATCATACTACAATAAATTTTCTTTAATAAAACAGAAAGCGTTTAAGCTGGGTAATACTAACTCGATATCCCGTTGTGCGAGTCGATGTACTTTAAATCGTCCACTAAAACGAGGCAAAATTCGCACATTTTCTCCTGTTTTGAAGTCTTTCCGGAGATGGAGAACACAAAGTAAAGATCCTGCGTTTACGAAAATCATCTTTTTCTTTTGTTAATTGCAATTAAAGGGTACAACATCTCCGATTTGAATAAATACGTAGCTTTTTTTCGTTCACAGAGAGGCTCGAGCCCAGAACAGACGACATTTTGGAAAAAAAAAACAATAATTGATAAAAGGCGGAGCGTGATTGGTCAGATCTGTTGTAGAAAAGCACCATTGACCAATCCCATCTCGCGTTAAATATTGGATGCAATGTTTAGCGAATTTAGTGGACGACATTAACTACATCACTTGCATGACAGGATATCGGATCTGCAAAACACGACTTACACGATTCTTAAATGGCCGCAATGGTGTTTTTATTAAAAGACGTTAATTCAGTAACTGCAAGTATTTTATTGAAGAGACGAGTCATTTCCGAGATCGATCCCCTGTGTAAATTTGAGCTGACGTTGTTTCCCTTTCTCTTTTTAGGTCACCTGAGTAAACTCAGGTGACCTATTGCTATCTGTTTTCGTCCGTCGTCGTCCGTCGTTCGTCGTCCGTCGTCCGTCGTACGTCGTCCGTCGTGTGTTAACATTTGAACATTTTCAGCTTCTTCTCTGCAACCACTGAACCAATTTCAACCAAATTTGGCACAAAGCATCTTTGGGAAAAGGGGAACAAAAATTGTGAATTTCATGATCCCTACCCCCCTGGGGCCTGAGGGGCGGGGCCAAAACCACTAAAATTAATGCAATCTTTAAAAATCTTCTTCTTTACTCCTGGACATCAAGCAGTCAAACTGTTTGCATGATTGTAATAAGCATTGAGTCCTCTACCAAAATTGTGAAATTCATGGCCCTGGGGTCAGGGGTTCTAGTGCTAGGGCGGGGCTAAATAAGTATATAGTGAAAATGCATTATTTCTTTGAAAATCTTCTTCTCTACTCCTGGGTATTAAATAAATGAACTAAGTACATAGTTATGATGAGCAAGAGTGCCTCTACCAAAATTGTGAATTTTATGGCCCCAGGGTCAGGGGTTCTGGTGTTAGGGCGGGGCTCTATTGATTATATAGTGAAAATACATGAATTCTTTGAAAATCTTCTTCTCTGCTCCTAGGTATTAAATAAACTAACTAAGTGCATAGTTATGATGAGCAAGAGTGCCTCAACCAAAATTTTGAATTTTATGGCCCCAGGGTCAAGGGTTCTGGTGTTGGGGAGGGGGGGGCTCTATTGATTATATAGTGAAAATACATGAATTCTTTGAAAATCTTCTTCTCTGCTCCTAGGTATTAAGTAAACTAACTAAGTGCATAGTTATGATGAGCAAGAGTGCCTCAACCAAAATTGTGAAATTTATGGCCCCAGGGTCCAGTAGCCCTTTTCACAAAAATTCTTACGATTTGTTTCTATCGTAAGAGAAAACTTACGATTTTGTCGGGTTTCACAAAGATTCTTACGAGATTCTTAAGTGTGAAATCCATCGTAACTTTACGACAGCCTCTACCCACTCGTAAGTCTAAAATATTTATCGTAAGTGTAAAATATTTGTCGTAAGATAGAAATAAATAAACAAACATGGCTGCGTTTTTGTTGTTGTTTGAGAACGAGAGAGCTTTGCGAAGAGAGAGAGTTTTTCGGGACAGAGGAAACCCTATCGACAATTTTACGGACACCGAGTTGATAGCGAGGTATCGTTTCCCTAGTCGATCAATAACTGGACTAACTGATTTGATCAAAGACAGAGTACAACATCCCACCTCTAGATCCCATGCCATCCCTGCACTTGTACAAGTAAGTTCTTGGCAATTATTTACAACTTTCTTGAACTCTTGAAAGAGGAGAGCTAACGGTAGTCAATCATTTCGTCCTACTATAGGGCGTTTCGTCGCTATTAGCGATTCGCACCGAGACGATTCGCCCTCACAGAGCTTTCGCTTTTATAGACACGCATATACTTCTTAATATATCTAGAATAATAAAGATGTGTATACATGTATCTATTTACATAGTTTGTACTGGTATTATCTAATTAATTATATGAGCGTATACATCTACATATAAATAAAAAAAATTCATTTCAATATTAAAAGTACATAACATTACCTATATATTCCATGTGCAGATATAAATGTGTGTATTATGCAGTGGGCTAATTCACTTTCAAAGTTATTAAAACTTGTTAAAACTTCATATCTTGTAAGTTGTAACAACTGGTATGAGCTAGTCCGTTTTGCAGATTTCATATTTATAACCCACCCACCCCCAAATAAATAAATAAATAAAAAATACAGAAGTCTCAGAAGAGGTAAAATTATTGTTAACAAAGGATAAGTACCATTTTATTAATCAATTTGGCATGAATGGTCTTTTTGAGTGAAATTCTATCTCTGTGACATATTGAAAACAGGAGGCCTGGGACCATACCACTCACCTGTCAGTGAGCATTATGACTGTGAAATAAGCAAAATCCAGTTTAGTAAATATGTTTTGAAAATTTAAGATGAAATGTTTAAGTTGGCTTTTTTGCTACAAGGTTCAAATTTCATTGTGGTCCCATACTATCCATAGGGGTCATCATTTGAACAAACTTCCATATAAATTTGATCAAACATAGCAATTGTGAGAAGATTTCTGAAGATTTTCAAGAGTTTAATCTTTCTTAGGCTAACCCATTTAGGTTCTTCAGAAGAAGCATTTTAAATGATGCCTTTTAAATTTTCCCTATTGCATAATTATCTCCCCTAGGAGGAGGTGTGGTCCTTTATTTAAAACAAACTTGAATCCCCTTTAATCAAGGATAAAGTTTGTGCCCCGTTTTTTTTTTTAAAGTTAATAATTCTTTCAAGTTGATCATGAGGAAATGAGTCAAGATTGAGAATAATCAATATAATTAAAGTGAAAACAAGTTGTACTGAAAGAAGTAATTTCTTGCAGGTCTTGGTAACTTTGAGATTTCTGGCAAAGGGAGATTATCTCTCTGAGGTTGCAGACATGCATGGTATTTCCTTATCCTCTGCCTCAAGGATCATTCATAGTGTGTGCTCTGCACTTTGTCTCTGTCTTGACAATATAAAATTCCCAACATCCCAGCAAGAGCTGAAGAAAGTGAAGGACGAGTTCTTCAACATACAGGGATTTCCAAATGTTGTTGGAGCCTTAGATGGTACACTTGTCCCCATCCAAGGCATGGCAGGTGATGAGGAACCTACCTTCATTTGCCGGAAAGGGTTCCATGCCATTAACATACAGGCAGTGGCAGTGGCTAATCTCAGGTACATGTTTACCACTTCTCACAAGCTTACTAAATTATTCTTCTCAATATTATTATTCTCAACGAAGAAAGAAGTTGATATAATTATATGATTTACCGAATTACTTTTACAAATATACTGTTTATCTTATTTAGTTTTACCAACATTGTGGTAAGATGGCCAGGATCCACCCATGATGCCTTCATTCTGGCTAATTCCTACTTGCCACATATCATGGAAGGAGTGAATGGATGGCTCCTAGGTGACTCTGGCTATCCCCTGAAGACATGGTTGCTGACACCATTTGCCCAGCCATCCAACCAGCAGGAGCAGCGGTACAACTCCTCTCATTGTTCGACAAGGAATGCTGTCGAGAGAGCTTTTGGTGTTCTCAAGAGCAGATTCAGGTATCTTTCCTAATTATTATACAATTCTTGTGCACAATCAAGCTCAAAATATAAAATATAACCTATAATGGATAATATCCATCACAACACAATCATCAGAAAATTTGTTTAAAAGAGGCCCATGGGCCACATCGCTCACCTGATTGCAGATCTTTACCAGATTCTCCTCTTGCTATACCTATCTTGTCCAACAACCCCCTTCCCTTTTTTATTTTAAGATGCTTCCACATAAGTTTCAGCTTTCCTGGCCCAGTGGTTCTTGACAAGAAGATTTTTTAGTGACCCCACCCTATTTTTGTCTTTTCTTGATTATCTCCCCTTGTAAGGGGACTTGCCCTTTCATTTTAACAATTTAAACTCCCCTTCACCCAAGGAGGCTTTGTACCAAGATTGGTTAAAATTGGCCCATTGGTTTTTGAGAAGAAGTCGAAAATGTGAAAAGTTTACAGATGGACGGACGGAGGGACAGACGGACAGACGACGGACAAAATGTGTTCAGAAAAGCTCACTTGTGCCTTCGGCTCAAGTGAGCTAAAAATCAATTAGGACAGCATCATGAGAGAAGCTGAAAAACCATACCCTTTAACACATCTCCAGTTTTCAAATTTACAATATATCTCCAGTTTCATATTTACAAAAGCATTATTCTTTCATACAGATGCCTTCACAAAACCGGTGGTAGCCTGCAATTCAGGACAGAGAAGTGCATTAAGATCATTGAATGCTGCTTTAGGCTGCACAACAAGGCTCTTAGTGAGAGGGTCCCCCTGCAGGCAGGGAACAATGCTGTGCCAGTGTACCACAACCATGATCTATACAATGGAAATGACAATGATGGATTTGCCTTGAGACAGAGAATTGTTCAACGTTTTTAAACTATCAAATGGCAAGATAATGTACATCTCTGCATACACCACATGCTGGCAATTCGAAAATGCAAAATGAATGGTAAAAAGTATACAGCAGCACAGATTCTTGACTCACAAACAGCTCAGGCTATTGTCAAATTGAATGAAGGATATCAGGTTTTGCGATCATTACGTGGATCTCCTCCATACTGGGAAAAAGCAAAAAAAGACATATTTGCTATGATAAATCAATTAGGATTACCTACATGGTTTTGCTCATTTTCGGCTGCGGAAACTAAGTGGATACCATTATTAAAAACTTTAGGTGAATTGATAGAAAATGTATCATATACAGATGATGAGATTTTAAGCATGAGTTGGGAGCAAAAAAGCAAATTAATTAAAGCTGATCCAGTAACCTGTGCAAGATATTTTGACTTCAGATTCAGCAAATTTTTCTCAGATGTCATGTGTAATGAATTACATCCAATTGGCCAAATTGAAGACCACTTTTACAGGGTGGAGTTTCAGCAAAGAGGATCTCCTCATGTTCACATGCTTCTATGGATAAAAGATGCTCCAAACATGAAAACACATGAAAAAAGAAGAATAGAAGAATTTATTGATAAATATGTTACATGTGACAACAATGGAGCAGACAAAGTACTTGTGAACTATCAGACGCATAGGCATGCAAAAACATGTATGAAGAAAAACAAACCCATATGTAGGTTTAATTTCCCTATTCCCCCAATGCCATATACTATTATCCTTTCACCTTTAGATGAGGAAGATGAAAACTTTGCTTCTGCCGCTACCACCTTCAGTGATATTTGTGCATACTTGAACTCCGATACATTTAAAACAAAGGATTTGACATTTGAAGAATATTTGTTGGAACTAAATCTAGACATTGGAAATTATTTATATGCTATCCGATCATCTCTAAAGCAAGACAGAATATTTTTGAAACGGAATCCGAAAGATATCAGAGTGAATGCATACAATCCTCTATTACTTGAAAGCTGGCAAGCCAACTTGGACATTCAGTTTATATTGGATCCATATGCCTGTGCAACATACATTGTTTCGTATATTTCAAAAGGACAAAGAGGGATGTCAAATTTGCTTCGACATGCATGTGAAGAGGCTCGTAGGAATGATTCTGATATTCGTCAACAGGTTCGCAGAATAGGAAACAAATTTTTAACACATGTTGAAATAGGGGCTCAGGAAGCAGCTTACATAGTTCTTCAAATACCTTTGCGACACTCATCAAGGCTTGTAACCTTCATTAACACTTCTCCACCTGAAGAACGTGTAGTGTTGTTAAAGCCAAAGCATGTTTTAGAGGAATTAAAGGATGATTGCACTGATATTGAATCAGGCAATGTGTTGACTTTGTACCAGCAAAGACCAAAAATCATAGAGGGATTGTGTTTGGCAGACTTTGTTTCACAGTTCTATGTAAAGTATAAAGCTACAAAGAGCAGAAAAACATTAAATGAGGAATATTTGCCTGAAGATGAATATGAAGAAGATATGTCTGAGGACCATAATTCTGCTCCATTAGAAACTGCAGAATTATCCAAAAGTTATGTGTTCAAAAATGGGGTAGAGATTGTCAAAAGGAAGAAACCTTGTGTCCTTAGGTGGGTCCATTTTGATAAAGAAACAGATTCAGAAAAATATTACCGTGAACTTCTTTTGTTGTTCATTCCATGGCGTAATGAGGAAAAGGATCTGATCAAAACTTTTTCATCCTTCGAGGAAAGTGTCAAATCTTGTATATCTCAAGTGGAAAAGAAATTAGGGGAGTACCAAAAGAGGGAGATAAACATAAATGATGTAGAGAAATTGTTACACTACATGGATGAAGATACATGCAATTCAGAGTTTGTTGCTCCTGGTTGTGAGCATCAAGATGAAATTGACAAAGACGAAGAAATGACATTATCAGAAAAATATGGATGTTTTAACCCTGGAAAACATGCACCAGAGTATGATATTGGACTTGACATTGGGGTAGTTCGAAAACAACTAGAAGAAGACATATCTCAACTTGGAGAAATGGATGAACATTCATACAGAAAAATGGTTAGAAGTTTAAATGAGCAACAGAGAGAATTCTTCAACCATGTTTTGCATTGGCTGAAAACAAAGACTGATCCATTATATGCGTTTTTAACAGGGGGAGCTGGCGTTGGAAAAAGCGTTGTTACTAGGGCTTTGTATCAAGGGTTACTGAAGTATTATTTACACCAGTTAAATGAGTCCCCAGATAACTTTCATGTTTTGTTGTGTGCACCAACTGGGAAAGCAGCTCACAATATAAGTGGTGCAACTATTCATTCATCATTTTGTATTCCTGTAGGACAAGGTTTTTCATATAAACCACTTGATATGCAGCAGTTGAATACATTAAGAACAAAATATATACATTTAAAAGTTCTGATCATTGATGAAGTATCCATGGTAGGTCAGAACATGTTTAATTTTGTGAATTTGAGATTGCAAGAAATAAGAGGCTGCCAGAAACCCTTTGGAGGTGTGAGTGTCATAACAGTAGGAGATTTGTACCAACTGAAACCAGTCATGGATAAATGGATATTTTCTCAATCTGAGCGAGATTATGGTCCATTAAGTGCAAATCTTTGGAAAGACAATTTTCAAATGTATGAACTTACAAAAATAATGCGACAAAAGGATGACAAGGATTTTGCAGAGTTGTTAAACAGACTCAGAGAGGGAAAGCAAACTGCAATTGATATTAATATTTTGAAGATGCATGTGAAAGAAGATGCTATTGGGATTTCTGAATTACCACATCTGTATACAACAAGAAAGGAGGTAGAAATGTATAACACTAGGGTGTACCAAAATGCACAAGGGAATCTGAAAGTTGCTATTCCGGCCATTGACTGGGTTATTGGAACGTCAGATTCAAATATACAGTCTAGAGTTCTGAATCGAATCCCAGAAGATAATTCTAAAACCATGGGGTTATCCTCCATACTTAAACTAGTTTTGAACATTCCAGCTGAAATAACAAATAATGTTGATGTTCAGGATGGTATTACAAATGGTGCTGCTTGCAAAGTGAAGTACTTTGATTTTAGAGTAGATGGATCCAACAGATGCAGCATTATTTGGGTTGAATTTACTGAAAAGGAAACTGGAAAAGCTGCACGAGCAAAATTAGCAAGGTTGTATGAATCTGGTATAAGTAAAACATGGACACCAGTTTTGGAAATAACCAGGATATTCAAAATCCACATGAATGGAACATACCAGGTTAAAAGAAAACAGTTTCCTTTACAATTGAGTGCTTCAAAAACTATTCATAAATCCCAAGGTTCAACACTCTCAGATGCAGTTGTTCACTTCGGTTCAAGGAGAAATGACCATATGCATTATGTTGGACTAAGTAGGGTTGTGTGTCTGAAGAATTTGCATATTTTACACTTGAATGAGAATAAAATCTCTGTGTCAATTTCAGTGCAAGAGGAAATGGATAGACTAAGACAAAAAAGTATGCTTCAACCATGTATCAGAAATTTAAATGACTATTTGTCACTAGGGTCCATTATTTCCTTCTTCAATGCAAGATCTCTTCATTGTCACATTCTTGACCTGAAAGAAGATGTTACCATTCTTCCATCTGATATGATTTTCGTTTCCGAAACACGTTTCATGGCCTCTGATAATGATGGTTCATTTGAAATCCAGGGTTTTACATTGCATCGAAATGATTTCTTCAGCAGAGATGGAAACAGACCCTCTTACGGTTTGGCACTTTATGTTAAACATGCCATTTCATCTAAAGTAACAAATATCACAGAAGGTACTTTTGGAAAGATACAGGTTTTGTCAGTAGATATGGATGTTGGAGAACAAGTGTCATTAATTTTTCTGTACATTCCTCCACACGAGAAAAGCAATGAGGTGAAAAAAACTTTAAAAGAAATCTTGAAGCATCATTCAAACAATTCTAATTCTGTGGTTTTGGCCGGAGATTTTAATTTTGACAATTTAAAATCAAATGAATTTGCCAAACATATGTTGAATGAGTTCAATCTTCGATATTTGCAAACAGGCAGCACCACAGACTATGGTTCTGCTTTAGACCATATTTACACAAACTTACATTCTAATCATATAAATTTTTGGGGCACTCAAGAATCATATTACTCTGACCATAAATCACTATATGTCTCAATTAAATAGGCAGTTTTATTTAAAAATGATAGAATAATTAGCCAAACATTTTTACAAAATTATTGCCGTATTCTCCATGTATTTTTTCTTATTTTAACTGCATTTTTTAAAAGAATAAAAGCTAAATTTACAATCAATCGGTAAGTAGAAATTAAACAAATTATTTTTAGTAAAAGTTTCTTATGCTTCAAAACATTTTAATCTAAAGTTGATATTTGTAAATTGATCATTGATTTTTATTCTTGCAGAGATGCTGACGCTAGCAAAGCTAAGAGTTTCAAGAGGGAATAAGCCTTATTCCCTGCCACTCAAAGTCAAAGTTTGTGGACGTAGTGGAGTGACTAGTTATCAAGTTGATGGTGGAGAGAAAAAAGAGTACAGAGTTTTGGGAGTTGCAGACAGAACCTTGGCAATGAAAGCCATACTCTATGACATGACAAAAGAGAACATGGTGGAGGAAGGAAACTCTGTAATTCTTATGAATTATATCTACAAGACGGAACCAGAATCAATAATATTAACAAAAAATTCCAAAGTCATGAAGACATCCAACATTGATGTTGGAGAAGAGCTGCTGGATAGGGGAAGATTCATTGCCAACCCTCCACCAGCAGAGACCATTACAATTAATAAAGTGAAGAGCAGTCCAGTGAAAACCCTTGTTTCCATTCAGGGTCGAGTTGTTTCGGTAAGTCACGTTTCATTTTACCAGAATATTGTTTTAAGGATATTGATATATACTTGAAAATGAATGATATGAAAAAATAAATTTTTCAAGTTATCAAAAACAATATCTTTTTTTCAGGAAGAGATGACTAGAACTGTAAAAGTTAAAGGAAATGATGTCCAAGTAAAATCAGTCACCATAAAGGATGAAACTGACTCTGTGAAAGTTTCCTTATGGAGACACCTCTCAGATTCAGCTGGAGTTGGTAAATTTTTGAGCTTTACGGACCTAGTGGTTACGAGTTACAATGACGAAGTTTCTGTTTCAAGCACATCAAAGACAACCATTAAGGTATAATATAAATTATGATAGAGATAATAATTCTTTTTACTTGAAACAATGTATCTTTGTCTATTGAATCATAGAATCTAATTTAGGTAACTGAATTATGCAACATTTTGAAACTTGTTTTCTCATCTAGTTCTTTATGAATTTAAGTGATTAAGAAGCTCCTTCTATCTAAATTCTCTTATCACAACATTTAAATAGATTCAAAAATCATAATAAAAAGTTATAATCACAATTTGTTGTGTAAATATTTATACTCCTAGCACTTAATATAAAAAGAGGTGTTATAAAGAGCATTCTTTCATATTTTCTGTCTTTCTAATTAGGAAAAAGAACAACCAACAACAGTTGTGCGGGGATCCATCATTGCATTTGAACCAAATGACGTTAGTCTAGACCTGCTCGTGTCTGTTGGTGAAGATTTTCCGACATACACCGTTTCAGCCGAAATCCTAGTCAAATTATTTGGCTGTACCCTAGAGAATTTGACAGAAACATTACAATCAAAACTTCCTCTCCCTTGCATGATGCAAGTTAAAAACACAACAATTGAAGAAATCACACACTAAATTTGAGTAAAAACAATTGAAGACAAGGTGTTCATTAGCATAATGACATAAACTTTTTGTATCATGATATGGTCATTTATAATTGTATTTAAAGAAAAATTAACCAGTATTTCTTCAGATTGTTCAAGTATGTATTTTCCATTTGGCATTTTATTTCGTATGTCTTATTTTTGAGGTGGAAGTGTATTTTCTAGTGGTTTGAAATTATCTGGATTTTATTTTTTCATGTTCACTATCTCAAAGCTTCTGTGTCTTAACTCTGTTGTTGTGTGTAGAGGAATGATATAACAAACATCTGTATTGAGACCTCTGTATTGAGAAGATGTATTTTTCTGAAGCATTACAAGTGTGAAAAAAAGAAAACATGGTATATGTTTCTACTCATATAAATACATGTACAAGTAAAATTGTATGCTCTGTATTTCAAATCCAACTTCATAGAACACATGTGATTGATTGTATTTACATGTACATGCATTTTTTAAAATACAGATTTAGGTTTAAAAGGAACAATTTTGAAAGTCGCAGAGAATAAAATGTGGCAAGATTTTCATTTTTATTATAAATTTGCTATGTTAGTGTAAATATTACTATCATAATTACACTAATCTAAACTTTGTGTATTTTTTAGCCAAAGGATATGCATGTATTTAGTATATTACTTCCTCTCCTTTAATGGATGATAAATTTTGTTGTTGTTAGATTAATTACATGGAACCAATAGTTGCATCTTATCGCATGTAGTCACTGTGTATAACTAATGATATGTTGTTTTAGACAATTGTTTGATTACTTTTGCGCTATAAATGTATGACACAAAATATTTTGTAAGAAATAAGTCAATCAGGTACTGCATAAAGATACCATCTTTCTTTTTTTTGCCTTCATTGAATGTTTTGTAGAAAGTATATTTTAAAATTAAAATTTCATTAACTGTTAAGATTTAATATCTTTAGGTCACATTGCACTGGATGCACAAGATGTTCTCTTAATTTTTAGAGTAAATTTCAAGTTGTCAGAGATATTGTTTTAAGGTCATCACATCTGGTTTTAAAGATGAGTCTTTGCAATATGATTATCTTGAAACTTTTTTCTAAGGGTAGATAAATATTTGTTTATTTGAAAACTTTTTTCTCAGGGTTGCAAAATATTTGTTCTCAGGTTTACCATATTGTATTCAACAATTAATTTTTTAAATTTGTATTTCTTGCAAATTTCTTTGTCAATATTTGTTTGTTTTTGTTTTAATTAAAGTATGATAAGTGATAATGAAGTACTTAAAAAAAAGTAAATGCAACATCTGAAGTTGCAGTAAATTACATATGGCAAGATTTTCAGGTTCTTCTTATTCAGTTTTGGTACAATAGAGTAAATATAACTTTCATGAGGACAGTGTCCCAAAATTAGCATAGATTTTTAGTCATAGTTTACTTGAGTAATTAGTATACTAGTTCCTATCCTGAAATTGATGATATGTATTGTTGTTGTTAGATTAATTACATTGGACTAAGAGTTACATCTTACTGGATGTAGTCAATATATGTAGTCATTGATGTAGGCAATTGTTTAATTGCTAAAAAAAATTGCTCAGGATTACCATATTGTGTTCGTCAATAAATTTTCATATTATTTGCAAATTTCTTTGTTAATTAATATTTGTTTTGTGCAAATTAATGTTAAGTGATTTTACATTTTTAAGAAAAAGCTTTTTGTAATTTTTTAAATGTCTTCATAATTGTACATTGCTGAAACATTGCTACGTGTATGAAATAAGGCACCTGTTATGGAGAAAATTTGAAAAAAAAATATAAGAAACTGCTATGGGAAAATGTGCACTAGTAATGCTCATTATTACATGTTTGTTTTACTATTATTTTTTACTAGATAATTGCTTTTTACATTAGAACAGTAAATTTAAAATATGAGCTGATTCTTTCATTAAGTTTATATGTTCCAAATTTAACATTTAGTTGTAATTAGCAATTCAGATAGCATTATTTTTCTTGTTATTTCATGTACTACTGTTTTTTATTTGCATGTTTTATGTCTATTTTAGCTGTTGATTTGTGAGCATGTATTCACATTTATAGAGAGTAGTTAGTACTTGATTTTTTTTTATAAGTATCTTGCATTAAAGTGTTTGTATAAATTAGTTCCGTACTTGATAATTACTGCTGTGGATTAAAGTGTTACATTCAATTACCGGTACTATGTACAAAAGTTAACCATTTTTGTTTTTGTGGCTTAACTTTTCTTATATGAAATATTATTATTTTCAAATTATCAGAATTGTTGTCATCTGCTGACTCCAAACTATTGATTAAACTATGCTGTTACATAAATAGAGTATATGAAAAAGTCTGTCCTCCATAGTTATCTTTGTTACTTTATATGAATATTTCCGCCATTTCACGTGTATCTTGTATATTATTCTTTGTATATATTGTACATATTGTTGAACCTCATGTACCATTGATATGGTCTGAGTGAATAAAATGAACTTGAACTTGAAACTTGAAAAAAATTGATGATATGTATTGTTGTTGTTAGATTAATTACATTGGACTAAGAGTTACATCTTACTGGATGTAATCAATATATGTAGTCATTGATGTAGGCAATTGTTTAATTGCTAAAAAAAATTGCTCAGGATTACCATATTGTGTTCGTCAATAAATTTTCATATTACTTGAAAATTTCTTTGTTAATTAATATTTGTTTTGTGCAAATTAATGTTAAGTGATTTTACATTTTTAAGAAAAAGCTTTTTGTAATTTTTTAAATGTTTTCATAATTGTACATTGCTGAAACATTGCTACGTGTATGAAATAAGACACCTGTTAAGGAGAAAATTTGAAAAAAAAAATATAAGAAACTACTATGGGAAAATGTGCACTAGTAATACTCATTATTACATGTTTGTTTTACTATTATTTTTTACTAGATAATTGCTTTTTACATTAGAACAGTAAAGACTTTAAAATATGAGCTGATTCTTTCATTAAGTTTATATGTTCCAAATTTAACATTTAGTTGTAATTAGCAATTCAGATAGCATTATTTTTCTTGTTATTTCATGTACTACTGTTTTTTAATTGCATGTTTTATGTCTATTTTAGCTGTTGATTTGTGAGCATGTATTCACATTTATAGAGAGTAGTTAGTACTTGATTTTTTTTATAAGTATCTTGCATTAAAGTGTTTGTATAGATTAATTCCATACTTGATAATTACTGCTGTAGATTAAAGTGTTACATTCAATTACCGGTACTATGTACAAAAGTTAACCATTTTTGTTTTTGTGGCTTAACTTTTCTAATATGAAATATTATTGATTTTACAACAGGTGTGCCATTATATTCATGCTTTAAATTTCTAGTCAATTTTGTATATTCTACTTCTTTTAAAAGATGGCAACTGTCCAAAACTGTGCTATTTGACCCTTACATTGTTGGTGCTCTTCAATATTTTTGATAAATAAACCACTTCAATGCAAACTGAATCGTTATTCTTTTATATTTAAGCAATTTACTCAAAGTACGACAATTTAATTATCTGTTTCTCATATATTAAGGTTTGTTTTATGATTCATTATATTAGATGCAAAAAATTACACGTCAAAGTAGTACATGAGAGAAAAGGTAAAGTTAAGGCTTATTTCTCAAACGATTTCTTAAAAAAGAGATATTGTTTTAAAACTTGCAAAAGCATTACAATATTGCATGCTCATATTTTATGTATGTCACATAACCCAATTTGATATCAGTACCATCAACTCG
>PRKT01000783.1:24887-35473 GCA_003671525.1 Saccostrea glomerata
CAATTTATAGAACCTCAATTTAGTACATTGTACATTAATAGCACTAATCTTACCTTTATCAATGTTTGACAGCAAAAATGAATCTAATTTGGTGGTGGTGGTGGTGGTGGTGGTGGGGGGAAGGGGGGGGTTATTGGCACGCAACGCTTACTGGCTCTTCAGTTTATTTTGAAAGTGACAAAAACATAACAATGTGAATATTAAGTAAATATTTGCACGACATTAAACTTTCAATTTATATATTGTTTTTTCTCCAAACGCGCTAAATGGAATTGACAAATGGATGCATAATGTTAACAAAATAGAACCTCTCATAAATTACGTTAAAAATATAAGAAAATGAAGGGTGAGCAAAGAAATTCTTCAAAGAAAAGCGCACCCCATCCTTAAAAAAATGTTTGTTAGGAATTGCCGCCTGAAGGTTTTCAGACACAGGAGGGAGGTAGGAGAATTATTTTTTTTTAAATTGAAGAAAAATGATCAATTTTTTATAAAAGTCACAGTGAACAGTAAATATATTTTCTGACTTTTAAAAAAAGTATGTACCATCAACAAATAAACCTAATTTTACATAGATCTGACACTGTATTTTAGTGTTTTGTATGGTGCATGTGAAACTTGTAATGGACAAAAAAATTAATTAAATACAAAAAAATCTTCCTACTTTTGGTCAATAATTTTTTTTTTCAACAGGGGGCAGTTTCAATGAGGCGGGAGGCAATTCCAAACAAACTATAATTTAATTTTGGCGTAGTGTACAAAAAATGAGATAAATTCTTAGAACTTTGCATTGTAATTGATTTCAACATAATCATAGTTACGGTTAATATATTGATTTTTGAGAAAATGACGTTTTATTGTATTAACTTCATTATGAAACATGTTATTGTAAGACCATATTCACCTGAAAAAAAATTCCAGCCCATTTGTTCAGCATACAAGACATTTTCAAAGCACTTTCGTTTCAGTAGTTTACATGACTTCAGGTTGTCGTTATAAAACACCCCAGCACAGACCGTCATGGAACATCTCACGGAACACTCTATAAGCTGGGTGTCATCTAACTCGGAAACGAAGCACTCTCCACTAGTAGGTAAAACGCCACATAGATCAGACATTTGCAGCAACTTCATGGACTTTAAGTTTGCTTTACATTGCATGAGTTCTATGGATACAACAATTATGAAGCGGACCAGTGTCGTATATGATTTATATTCCATGTTCCTGAGTGATGATAAATATTGTTTTAAATTTTTAACTTAGAAAATAGCAAAAACTTACGATAGTTGATGCTCACAATGATATATACATCAGATCTATTAAATATATGTCTGCGATATAATAAAATACATTGCCATGACTATAGACAAAACAAGGGAAAACAGGAAAAAACAAATGAGAAATAGATAATTTTAATTATGACATTTACTAGACAATATGAACACTTTTTAGATTAATTTCATGCATTATGGATAATGAACCAGGAAATGAAATTTAACATCAATATCAAGTGTTATAAATACGCAATGTACAACAAGTGTTAATCATGGTAAGGGAGTTCCTTAAGTGAAGATTTTTCTTTGATCTGAACGCTCAGCTACCGGAAGGAAATGTGTTGGAATTTTGACTTTGAAGTTAATCAATGAAATTCAAACTGTAGAAATTAAACGGATCTAAGTTCATAATTATACTTGTACAAAGGGTAACGAACAAACCGGATATTGAAAATTTCCTATTTAACAAATTTAAAATGTAAGTTCAACGTAAATAAAAAATATCGCAAAAGGGTTAAGAAAATCTACATCATAACGATATATATAGGATCTCATATGGTTTGTATTTGTATATGATTTGTGTGGATTTTATCCCCGAGACTTATCACTCATGTAGAGACGTCAACATATACCGGTGAAGGGCTTCAAATCGTTATCTTTATACTCGGCACTCGGGGCTATTGAGCATAGGAAGATCTTTAACGTACAGTGTGTGTATCAATCTTGCCATGACACAGTTAGGACCTCGGTTTTTAAAGTTCTAATCTGAAAGTCCTGCTACCTTCAAATTGCACTTACACTCTCGATGGAAAAAAAATGCTACCCATTTTTAACAACTTAATTCAATGGAGGTGGGGATCAGAATTCACAACCTTTCGATTACAGAGTTAATAAGACAGAAAACAAGAGGCCCGATGGACTCACCCTATTGATAAACTGTACAAGTTATCTTTTCTATTTGAAGCCTCTAAGGGTCCTGTATATAAAATCTTGAATTTTAAAACTTAGGTAACCATGACTTACATTCTAGATAAAACACCTTAAGAACCCAAGATGATTCTAAGCCAATTAATTTCTCAAAGAAAGTCATTAGGACGATGGGTTAAACGCAAAACACGATAGACATGATAAACGATCTTCACGATAAGATGAACGCAAAACCTGATAGGATTGTCTCAAAATGCGGAACGTTTTCTGACAAGACGAAAAGACTATTTTGTTATAGTTCAAGACAATTAATTTCCAGAATGGAAATCTAAATAATTGTTTATATAATAGCGCTCTGCATTAATGCATGTAAACTGTGTCGATAGAATATGAATCTGCTACAACTTCACATGTACATGTACGTTTACGCTAAGCTCTCACTTATGTACATGTAAACATTTATATATAAGATACTTAAAACCTCGTATTAATTAACAAACATTGAATGATAAAATACTTTATTACTTTACAACACAGAAATTAATAAACAAATATTAAAAGAATTATTAAACCCTGAAAATTATTTTAGACTTACCCGGTAATCTCATATGAGGTATATTCGAAGGGCTGGATGTTGAAAGTCCGTAACCAATTTAGAATTAGATAATCAAGATCTAACCAAATGGCCAAAAATAATATTGACTTCTTAAATAAAGTTTAATATTTTTAAGGAATGAAATCGATTAATACTATAAATTGATTTGATGTATTTACTTGCCTTGCAGGGTAACGGCGGAACCGGATGACTTCTTTAGTTTTATTATTATAGTAAAATACCGTAAAAAATAATGCGAGCTAATTTTCATAGATTAGAATGTTAGAACTATTCTATCCGTTTCTACGATCAACGAAATTGTTTCCTAGAATTAATTCCCTCTGTATCACGCAGAAAACCTGATATCCGAAAGTTCACGTAGCTTACGAGCAGTGTTTTTTTTTCAAGTTTATTAAAAGACTTATTTACATAAACATAATGGAAACATAGTACAAATGAAATAAATCAGCGGATTGAGTTTTGGGACTGGAGTTTTATTTGAAATTCAAAGGATTGGCTCCTTACTTCGCGACAATAGAGCAGTCTAACCACTGCGCTACGCGGCCGAAAAAATACTATTGTACGTATTTGCGTCAGAATAACCATTTTAAAGCAAATGACGATCCATAAAAGGAACTGTCCTTCAATTTTGATATGACTTTCGCTGTATGTGAGGGCCGCTATTTATATAATACATGTAGCTCACTTATATAGTCACTGCTTATTGTAATCAATCGTCATACAATAGTGTATACAAACATATGTTTTACATATATCTAGATAGTGACAATATTATTAATGAGTTCTTCTTCAACATTTTATGTCGAAGAGTCAGAAACAAAATAAATTCACAATAGTGGCAGAAGTTATTGCATGTTAAAAAGCACACACAAATACAAGTAACTGAAACGAGATGTAAAGATAATGCCAGATAAAAATTAAGGTCGCCATTCAACGCCATTGCCCGTGCCAATAAAGCAGTTAGCTTTACCCCGGTATTAACTTCTTCGAAAGTAATATCGAAAATGGCTATTGGTTATCTACGAGTCGTGTTCAGCTTAACGTATTTATATTTAATTACAAAACTTTGTAAGTGATCAACGATTGAAGTTGTGCATGCACCAGTTTTATCAAAATAATGGAATAAATGAAATGAAAAAAAAAATGAGAAAAATAAAACATCTCTCTCCTTCTGTAACACAGTCATTGTGTTCATGTTCTTCATTCCATTTTGATGTATAAAGAAACGAGTTGACAATGTTCCTAGGCAAGAGGCATATGTGGTGTTTACAGCATATGATTATGAGAGCATCTGGTTCATTAATGCTTATTCACTCTTGCAAATTTTCTGCCAACAATGGCTATGAAAGCACAAGAAATGACCTGCATGCAACAGGATGTACTGTATGACATCACCAAAAATATTTACATTTTTTTTTTCAAAGCTTAACTATTTTTATAATGTAAAAAATCTTCAAATAAAAACTTAATGCCAATTAATAAAAAAAATTAAATCATTACAGTAAATACCAAAATTCTAAATCCCATAGAATTTCCAGTGTCATGTAAAATGATACAATGTAAACCAAACAAGCAAGTCCAGTGGTACTATTCCTAGGCGTGAAGCACAAAGCCCCCCGTTCAACTCCCGAACAATCCAAAACTTTATTTTTTATATAAACAAATACTGTAATAAAATTTTCAACATATTTTTTTCTTTCTCTTACACTACAAGCAGTTAATCAAAATACAACAAAATATCTAATATCAAAAGTCAGTTAACAGAGTTATTATTAAGCTAAAGCAGGCTAAGCTCATTAGTTTTATTCTAATGAAATAATAACCATAAATAATAAAGTATTTAGCATTGACTCATGCTGTCTGTAAGTTGGTATTCATTTGTATACATATGACGCCTACATTTATTATATATAGTGAAAACATTTTAATCCGACTAATCTGAGACTTGTGTATTCACAATCCGTCACTCTGAAAATTCCTACTTACAATATCTTTCCCATATAATAAATTTTAATGTTGATGTTATTTTTTTTATCAAACATTTTGCAATCCGAAACACTTTCTATTCCAACTAAAAACTCATTCCTGAATGCATGCCGGATTAGTTTCATGAACATCAATCTAAAAGAAGAAATACTTCCTAAGTAATGAATATATTTTATTTTATAGATAATTAATCACATTTATTACATTTATTTCAAGTCAGTTTGAGATGTGAAATTTTCTTTCATCGTAGCATTTAGTCTTCTATAAGAAGTCAACTCCCTCATCAAGTTCAGTATTTCTTTCTGATTGGCAAGAATTTGAGAGAATTCATTTTCTTTGCATAGATTTCCGGAATACCCAGGTTCACATACACCAGAACAGGATCCGGTCACGTAATCACAAGGTTTGTGATCTTTACAGTATCCACACTGTTCTTGACATTCTGAGCCATACCAGCCATTGCTGCACTCTTAGTAAACAAAAAGAAGGAAAATATTCAAAATAAGAAATACCTGACTCAAAATCAAGGTTAGATGTATATATTTCAGGTTATTCTCTAATAATATATCTGGTAACTTCAATGCATTAGGAGTTTTCATTAGTCTTGCAGATTTATATTAGAAATGACTTCAAAAGATAGACATGATTTCTATATTTCAAAAAATTTGAGAGAAAATCATGTGCTCTGTAAAATTTTGATAATAAGCGCAGGTCAGGTCTGCTGCAACTCAGTCTCTTGATAAAATGTGTAAAACAATTAAATTAATGTCAAAAGTGAGTGTTTTAAAGAAGAGGGCTTGCTCTGAAAATTCAAAAGTAGAAATTTGACGACTATTTTCCATTTCATTCAGTTTCTTAAAAATTAAGAAAGGGAACAGAGTTGTAGCATTCTTTCATGTTTTTCATATAAGTTAGCTATAGATAAGATAATGTTTGTGATTTTATAAATGATTTCTTTTCAAAAAGAAGTCATATAGTTTAAAACAAAAGTTAATTAGTCGATGTGTTTTGTGTGATAGAAAATTCTGCTTGACGGAAAGAGTGTGGACCCCTCGTAAGAAGGAAATGGGAAGATGGAGTTTTAACTCCTTGCTATCAAACCTTGCATCTACCAATGTACAAATCAAGAAGTATTTCATTTAAAAGATATATAGAATACCTTAATTCTAAAGTTAAAGTTCATTAAAGTGTTTCTTATTTCAAAGCAGATTGCGGTGACAGATTTCTAATGCAACAAGAAACAAAAGTTCCCTGTGTCCGTTTTAAGACGTCGTTTTGATGTCTTTCAGTTTTGGATGTCAAAATTATACCGTATTTTAGCAAAGATTTATTGGTGGTATTATTAGCGAGGGTGCTCAAATCGCTAAATTTGAATATTGCTAAAATTAATTGCGTTTTAGCTGTAATAGCTTCTTGAGTTAGCATTTTAAAATTGTTAAAATTACTCCTTGCTCAAATTAAAACACCATATTTTAAGGAAAAATCGCGAAATTTGCCTCTGGAGAAATTTTTTACCTATATGGTATCCAACATTAATGTACGTAGGTTTAACAACAAATTGGTATACCTTTTTTACAGAGCAATCCTTCAAAGCCCTCATCACATCCACCCAAACATGTCCCATTTATTGAATTGCATGAGGTTCCATTTTTGCAGTTTCCGCATTGCGCTTTGCAATTTGCACCAAAGAATCCGGGATTACATTCTATGGAAAAAAAATAAATGCAATAAGAGCCGTTAAGAGCAAAGATTTTCAGCAAAATAATCAATCTCGTACACTATAAAATAGAGGAAAGGTGTGATATGAAGCATTTCAAGGCAAATGGTATTATGTTAAGAGGTTTAAGAAAGGATTCTTGAACCGGCAAAAGTTATATATATCATTGTTTATATTTCATAGATTCTAGAAAAAATATGAATGTAATCTTAAATAATTACTATTTTTTATCGCCTTCCTAAAAATCTGGTTATCCATATCTAAGTATAGTAAACTATCAGGCAATCGTGCTCGAAGGACCAGTAAAAACACAGTAAGACAATTGAGATAATTTGGTCTTATGTTTTATTTGTATACTCAACTATGTTAAATTTTCTGAAAAAAGCAATATGATATTGATAATATTTTATTATTACCATACGATTAAATTGATAATGGGAATTCTACTGTTGCATACATGTATGTAAGGTGTCTCTGCCGTGTTCGGCCAAAGCAACTTACATCGGTTGGTTAATTGTCACTTGATATATTTTAAAATTGGAGTAAAAATGTACGATTACAAAGATCGGAAAAGTTCGATTAATTGATTGATTGTATATTCATTTGTTTAACGTCCCTCTAGAAAATTTTTCACTCATATGGACACGCCACCACTTGCCGTTGAAGAACTTCAAAATTTGTCCTATATTCGGCACAGATGGCCATTGGGCAGGGAGGGATCTTTTTCGTGCAATCACCTACAGCGACACGGGTCCTCGGTTTATATGGTATCATCCGAAGGACCGGTCTCCACGTCTTATAATGGGATTCAAACCCGCGACGTGAGGTTCCACTCCTTACTTCACAACTCTAGAGAAAACGCTCTAACCACTGCGCCAAGTGGGCGACGGAAATGTTCGACAATACAGATAATTCTTCACTATAAAATTGATTTTGTTTCCTAAAGACATTATGCTTAATCCAAAATGTGCTTGGAAAAACTTCTTCTTTATGCCCGAAAATCATATAAAATTTAGCGTTTTTTGATAAACTTCGTACATTTACATTATATATATTAATTGATATAATGTAAAATTTAAGAAAAAAATTCACAGCGCAGAACTTGCTCCGGCACTTTTAAAAATAGTAGGGATTACACAGTGTAGCTACCTGTGTCAAAAATCACGATTTTAATTAAACGAATATCGCTATTTTTTTTTTTTATAGATTTTTTTTTATAGATTTTTGAAGGGTTGTTACTGTAAGTGTACTGGGGTCATATATAAATATGTATTACTGCCGCTTTGTATGAGGCCTAGTTAGACTGAAAACAGTGATTAGTGCATTAAAGAAAAATGACTAAATTTTAGTCATCTTACGTTTATTTAATTCCAAGCTTTAATAATAGATTGATCTACGTTTCAAGTACAGAGAAACTACGTGTCAAACTCATATGTGAGGTCATCTCAGTCAGTACAGCGAGATCAAGGTGGCCTAATTTTACATTCAAATGGTCTTAAAGCTTATAATGACAAGGTAAGTTACACATTGATTTATGTTCAAAATATTTTTGAGAAATTGCAGAATACATTTTGGCGTTTTTCCTATGGGCCTCCAAACCCTAGCTGCACTTTTTTACATGAATGTATCGATACGAAGGTCGTTTAATGAATAATGTAAAACGGCATCTAAAAATAAGAATATTACGTCATAGATATTACTATTAGGTTCAAGAGTTGAGAACATTTTCTGTTACCTTTACACATGTCTTAGGTCTTTCTGCCAATGAAGAGAGCCTCATTATATACTGATCGTATAAACCGAGTTCCCGTGTCGCAGTAGATGCTGCCATGAAAAAACTCTGATTACTCTACTCTGAGTGCCGATTATAGGGAAAAAAAATGTAGCTCTCCACCGACAAGTGGTGGCGTCTCCACGTGAGTGAAAATTTCTCAAGAGGGGTCTTACACAACATACAATCAATTAATTGTCCTATGCCGTGAATCTTGTCTCTTCATAGAAATGAATGATTCTATTAGCCTTTGGTTCCACTTTTTATAATTGACTTTTTTTCTGGCTTTCAAAAGTGCACTTATGTTTTGTCAACCATCAAGCAAGTGCATCAACTATATTTTGTTAAAATATCTTTTTTAATAGACTGTTGGGACATATACATGAATTGTTTTCTCAATTTGCCACGATTCTGAAAGAAATGTTGCATTTTTTAACTTGCGGTAAATGCTCTGAAGATGAAAAATTAGGTGTCTTCACAAGGAGTTTCAATATAAATCTAACATTTGCAGATATCATGTGGCACAGAACATCGATATTTTGTGGTGTTCCTACGAATTTCAATCGTTCAGTTTGACCGGTCCTACTAAACAGAGGACCCCAGAGAACTCGGGGTTTATATGGTGAATTTTGATAAATTGCTTTGATTTGTACTAAATATATCATATTTTACACATAAAATCAATAAGAAAGATGTTTTATGGAAGTTTTTACCAGAAAGAAATGAAACAAAATAGATGGTGACATATTTTATGAAATCCCTATCTTGATTGAATTTCAAAAGCATTGTTAGTCGAAATAATAATTTAATCACGTAATTTTACATTTTTTTTCATAATTTTTAATTCAATTTTAATGTAATGTATGAAAGTAATCATTTGCTCTGATTTAAGGGGGGCGACTATAGTTTTATTGTGAGAAAACTACAATAACGAAACTCTTCATTTTTATACCATGTATAACTTACATTAACCTCGGTGTAGATGCAAAGTTTGGGGGAAATCTACCGTCCAGGTATTTTTGAGGGACCGTCTCAAAATACAGGTACATTTACTATAGGATTATATAGGAAAATGCAATTGTTTAGCATTTAAAGCAAATTATAGAAATACTAAAATAGACATTTTGTTCAAACTATAATATTTGATGAGTAATACTATATTATACAATATATGCAAGACACACAAATTTCTACCGTCTTGTTACCAGAGGGGGCATCTCAAAATGCAAAAAATTAGCAAATTTTACTATTCTTATAGAGTATTACATAATATGATGTACACAATGGTGTCATATGAAAACATAATAAAAATATTGGAGGTAATCTCAAATTTCTATTTTTAAATTTCAAGAGCGTATGTTTATTACTTTTGCTTTAATAGTATTTTTATTACCCCTTTCTATATGAGCTACAGATTATCATAACGTCAAAAACACACTACAACGACGTCAACCTACCTATCAATTGCAAAATCGGTTAAAAAATCAGCTATATCAAATTGTAATTACATTTTTATACTTTTATAATTTCTTAATTTTGTTTAATTTTAATAATTAAGCGAAAAAGTTGCATTAAAACAGTAAATACGCTTCATTTTACTATGATGCGCGAAATATTGCGCAATGGAAACTATAGTCAGCCCCCTTAAGATAATTTAATTATTTTTTTTAGTTTTATCACAAAAGCTATAATGAAGTCTGAAGAGATTTTAGTTATCTAAATTAAAATTAAGCCAAAAAAAAGTTATCAATATATATATATATATATATATATATATATATATATATATATATATATATATATATATATATATATATATATATATATATATATATATATATATATATATATATATATATATATATATATATATATATATATATATATATATATATATATATATATATATATATATATATATATATATATATATATATATATATATATATATATATATTGGAATGATGATTGGTAATCTAAAATACAAATATTTCATTTACAGACAATGAATAACTAAAAAAAACACTAGGGTTCTCTACGGTACTATAAAGTTCACATCTTTTCTTTAAAGAGTCAATTTGAAAAAAAATAATTTCTTTGACTGCGTTCTTCAGCGATTTGTGCACAAAGAGCATTTTCAACATTAGCTTTCATTTTCATAATTTAAGGACAGATGATACGAACAGAAAAACAAGAGGCCCAGGGGCCACAGCGCTCACCTGAGCACATCAGCTCGGAAAAACACATATCAGATCAGAACTGAAAGTTTACTGGGGGGGGGGGGGGGGGGGGGCT
>PRKT01000783.1:35568-87950 GCA_003671525.1 Saccostrea glomerata
GGGGGGAGGGGGGCTTGAATTTTAACCACCAAGGGGATCATAATTTGAAAAAACTAGAATCTACATTACCTGAGGATGATTTCATATAAATATTACTAATCCTGGCTTTGAATTACTTCAAAAGAAGATTTAAAAAGGTTTCCCTATATATTTCTATGTAAAACTGTGGTCGGCCATTTTTGCCACACCCTTACCCCGGGGTCATGACTTGAACAAAGTTGAATCCACGCTACCTGAGGATAATTTTACATGAGTTTCATCTTTCCTGTTTCAATGGTTCCTGAGAAGAAGATTTTTAAAAGATTTTTCCTATATATATTCCTATGTAAAACTTTGATCGGCCATTTTGGCCCCGCTCTACCCCCAGGGGTCATGACATGAACAAACTAAATCTACACTACCTGAGGATGATTTCACATGAGTTTCATCTTTCCTGGCACAGTGGTTCTTGAGAAGAAGATTTTTAAAGATTTTTCCTATATATTCCTATGTAAAACTTTGATCGGCCATTTGGCCCCGCCCTACCTCCAGGGGTCATGACTTGAACAAACTTGAATCTACACTACCTGATGTTGATTCCACATGAGTTTCATTTTTCCTGGCCCAGTGGTTCTTGAGAAGAAGATTTTTTAAAAATGCCAAGAATTTTTCTCTAATTCATGATTATCTCCCCTTGGAAAAGGGTGTGGCCCTTCATTTGACCAAACTTGAATCCCCTTTACCTAAGGATACTTTGTGCCAAGTTTGGTCGAAATTGGCCCAGTGGTTCTTGAGGAGAAGATGAAAATGTGAAAAGTTAACGACGACGACAACGACAACAACAACGACGACGACAGACGACGGACAAATTTTGATCAGAAAAGCTCACTTGAGCCTTCGGCTCAGGTAAGCTAAAAAAATAAAATTAATTCTTGGATAAATTATCTACTTTTGTACCCGGTACATTCAATTTTGCTTCTTTTTTATGCTATCCTATTGAGAGATTCCTTGCCACTTGACACGCAATGGTTACAAATAGGAAAAAGGAACCTTTAATAATTTATTTGCTTATTTCTTCATCTGTCAGTTTGGGCCAGTGATATAAATTTTGTGAAGTTGATCAGAATAGATTTTAAAAAATCAATTCCTTAAAACTCTTTCAATCTATCTTCATTTGTTTAAAATATGTGTTAGGTGAATCTGTAGCCATTGTTCTAAAATATACATGAGACCTAAAATTATAATTCCTTTCATAAACAGACAGGGAGTACTTGGAGGTATGGTGAACATTTTTTTTCAATTAAGAGTAAAATAATGTTCAGGCTGCCATAAACGATACTACACATGTACATGCCTGTATATATTTGTGTATACTTGCTATTTAAAAGTTTATTTTTTTTTATTTCTTCAGGGTATTATTTATTTCTTCCTCAAATAGACTTAATTAACTTCAATAGTTTTATTCATTACATCTGCTGCATAAGCGACCATTTTTCAAAAGAATGATTCTTAGACTGTAAACTATAAAAGAGACCTAAACAATGTCGCTGGCAATAGCTACCATGAGCAGTTTTAAACCTGTGGTAAGGAAATAATTTACAGACAGATACTTTTGAATACGTATGCAGAATTATCTCTCCAGCATGTCATTGTGCAACAAATTCGACAGCATTTTATTTGTCCTCTGAACGGGTGAAATGTTGTGAATGGCACTCCTATCGATAAATTTTTAACTAATCCAAGCTATGGTGCTGCTATGGACTTTGCAGATCTACATATATTTACCCGCAATGTTCATCAAAAACTGGAAGTACGATTTCGTATATTTGAAATCTCGATCCCGACTTAAATTTGACATCGGAAAGAAAAAAAATCAGTTTTTCTCAATTTTATTTTTTTTTCTGAAAATCCAAAAACTTGAGCGGCGGGTTTGTAAACCTAAAAATAAAAAAAAATTCTTGCCTTTCCTTTTGTGACGTCATGTATTTTACGGTTGAGTAATTCTGAACACTGATTTTGGTGAATAGTAACTAAATTTTTCTTCTGACAAATTTTCGTAATTTTCGGTCATGCAGTAAAATTTTTGTCGAATATTAAGCTACCCTTGCGTTTCTTTTTCCTTTCAGTATATACAAAAATTGAAATATAATTTTTTTTTCAATGAACACATGTATAATTAGTTTTAATCATATTGTACAATACTAATTTAGTTTTAATCATACACTAAAACATCAATTTGTTTTAATTAATTACACCAATTGAAAGATCTTTATCATGTTTATTTGGACTAGCTATCAAGAACACTTAATTAAAACAAACAACTATGAGGCCATTTCTTTTAGCCCAAGAGATAAATTAAGATAACAGCTGCATCAGATCTAGAGATGCTCTTAGCTCCTGACAATAAACTCATTAATTTCTCTATAATTTGACATGCAAATTTCTGCTATCAAAATTCTTCTTGACCAGTGCTTGATAATTATGCCCATGGGACAAACTGAATTGATATCAAAGCATAAGAATTTGTTACAGATTGCTGTAAAGTATATGATGAACAAGATGTGTTTGTGAAACACTATGCGCCCGGCGTCAACAAAGTTCGAAAAAGCTATTTTTAATATATAGGTCAAAGTCAAGGTCACAAGGTCATTGACCTTGGTGTTGTTTGTAAGAACTTAATTAATGGGGTATGCATACTAAATATGAAGTCCCTATCTCCTATGGTTCAAAAGTTATGGCAAAAAGTGGAAAAAGCTATTTTTAGCATAAAGGTCACAGTCAAGGTCACATGGTCATTGACCTTGGTGTTGTTTGAAAGAACTTTATTAGTGGAGTATGCATACTAAATATGAAGTCTCTATCTCGTATGGTTCAAAAGTTATGGCAAAAAGTGGAAAAAGGTATTTTTAGCATATAAGTCACAGTCAAAGTCACAATGTCATTGACCTTGATGTCATTTGGAAGAACTTTATTAGTGGAGTAGGCATACCAAATTTGAAGTCTCTATCTCTAATGGTTCAAAAGTTATGACAAACAGTTGAAAAAGCTATTTTTAGCATATAGGTCACAGTTAAGGTCACAAGGTCATTGACCTTGATGTCATTTGAAAGAACTTTATAAGAGGAGTATGCATACCAAATATGAAGTCTCTATCTCTTACGGTTCAGAAGTTTTGGCGAAGGTTAAAGTTGACAACAGACAGACAGACAAACAGACAAACAGATAAACAGACAAACAGACAAACAGATAAACAGACAAACAGACAAACAGACAGGACAAAAACAATATGCGCCCGGAAAAAAATTCGGGCGCATAAAAAATGAAATTTAGAATTTAAAAGACTTAGTTTTAAAAAAAAATCAATTTAATTAAAGGTCACAGTGACCTTGAAATAAGCTGTGACACACCTTCTTCTTTAGATGTATACTTTTGCCAAGTTTGAAAGCCTTAATAGGTCTAATAGTTTTCTAGTTATGAGCCGGAGAGAATTTTTCCATATTAGACTATAGCATCTCTATTAAAGGTCAGAGCGACCTACTTTTTGTGTGCAACACACCATCTACCCAAGAAGTATCAGTTGACAAAGTTTGATAATCCTAGGCCTAATTGTATTCAAGTTATGAGCTGGACAGGAATGGACAGACAGATAGACGGACGGACATGGAGCCTATAACATAATATGTCCCGTCTTAAGACGGGCGTATAAAAATTATTGTAAGTCGTACAAACGAGATACTTGTGTGACCGCAAATCGGGGAGGGTAGGGATCCACTTGGAACAAGTAGTGCACCCTATTGCACACTTTGTGCACTTGCTATCAACACTGGGTCACGCAGTAACCAATAGACATGATTACTGTCCTTGACATGGATTTGTCAAGGGGTAAGACATAAGATACACGAGGCCCAGGGGCCACAGCGCTCACCTGAGCACATCAGGCTTGAATTTACTCCCCCCCTCCAGGCGTTCATCATTTGAACAAACTAGAATCTACACTACCTGAGGATGATTCCATATCAATATCACTAATCATAGCTTTGAAGTACTTGAGAAGAAGATTTTTAAAGATTTTTCCTATATACTCCTATGTAAAACTTGGGTCGGCCATTTTGGCCCCACCCTTGCCCCGGGGGTCATGATTTGAACAAACATGCATCTACACTACCTGAGGATGATTCCACATGAGTTTCATCTTTCCTGGCCCAGTGGATCTTAAGAAGGATTTTTAAAGATATTTCCTATATATTCCTATATAAAACTAGGGTCGGCCATTTTGGCCCCACCCTTGCCCCGGGGGTCATGATTTGAACAAACTTGAATCTACACTACCTGAGGATGACTCCACATGAGTTTCATCTTTCCTGGCCCAGTGGTTCTGGAGAAGATTTTTAAAGATTTTTGTTATATATTCCTATATAAAACTTGGGTCAGCCATTTTGGCCCCACCCTTGCCCTAGGGGTTATGATTTGAACAAACTTGAATCTACACTACCTGAGGATGCTTCCACATGAGTTTCATCTTTCCTGTCCTAGTGGTTCTTGAGAAGAAGTTTTTAAAAATTTTTTCCTATATACTCCTATGTAAAACTAGGGTCGGCCATTTTGGCCCCACCCTTGCCCCGGGGGTCATGATTTGAACAAACTTGAATCTACACTACCTGAGGATGATTCCACAAGAGTTTCATCTTTCCTAACCCAGTGGTTATGGAGAAGAAGATTTTTAAAGATTCTTCCTATATATTCCTATGTAAACCTTGGGTCGGCCATTTTGGCCCCACCCTTGCCCCGGGGGTCATGATTTGAACAAACATGAATCTACACTACCTGTGGATGATTCCACATGAGTTTCATCTTTTCATACCCAGTGGTTCTGGAGCAGAAGATTTTTAAAGATTTTTGTTATATATTCCTATGTAAAACTTGGGACGGCCATTTTGGCCCCACCCTTGCCTCGGGGGTCATGATTTGAACAAATTTGAATTTACACTACCTGAGAATGCTTCATCTTTCCTGGCCCATCGGTTCTGGAGAAGAAGATTTTTTTTTTAAAAATGCCATTAATTTTTAACAAATTTATGATTATCTCCCCTTGGAAAAGGGCGTGGCCCTTCATTTGAACAAACTTGAATTCCCTTCACCCAAGGATACTTTGTGCCAAGTTTGGTTGAAATCGGCCCAGTGGTTCTTGAGAAGAAGATGAAAATGTGAAAAGTTTACGACAACAACGACAACGACGACAACGAGAACGACAGACGACGGACAAATTTTGATCAGAAAAGCTCACTTGAGCCTTCGGCTCAGGTGAGCTAAAAAATGGTTGCCTGGACTGGAATATATTTTTTGACTAAATTTCATTGCAAATGATTCAAGTAATAATTTTCTAGGTAAATGTAATGGACATTCTTACTTTAAAAAATGAATTTCTTTTCGAAGCCACAGAAAAAAAATAATACGGTTTTCCGTGATTAAAAGCTCTTTAATAAATCTTTTTTTTCAACTAAAAAAAAATAATTCAGATAATTTTATAATTACAATAAAATGCAGTATAATGACTTACTTATTGATTAACCCTCGGATTTATTACCAATTCTGTATTCCCTAAAACGATTGAGTTACCTTTCCTGCACAACAATCCCTCAAAGCCTTCAGCACATCCATTTGAACAAGCCCCACTTATTTGACTGCATGTTTCAAAATCTTTGCAATGTCCACAAGTTAGGTTACAACCGATACCATAAGCATGTTTTACGCATTCTGAAACAGAATAGTTCAATTAAGTTGACTAATGGTATTTCTAACACTGTTTTTCAAGATAAAAGAAATATCGCGGTCAATTTTTCTTCCATAAGTCACGAACGTCATGAAATAATCAGGTCAAAACTTATTTCAAACCTGTGGCGGTTAAACAGATATTTCACTGTTTAATTTTATACTTATTTAGACCACATCGATGTGTCTTATTCGTAGTCTACGCAGTGTGTGTAGCCTATACAGCCGACAAAAGTTCTTTTTAGAACTGTGACTTTTCCATAGACATTCCAATAACATTAACACTTAGTGAATTTACTGATAAAGCAATGAGCTGATTTTGCTGCTTTTAAATTCGCAACACTTTAAATAAACATTTAAAGAATACATTTAAGATTTTAATATAATCCGAGTACAGACATTTAAACATCGTAGGTAATGTACTCTGTCAGATTTGTGCTATGAAACAAGGTATTTTTTTTTTGTCTAGTCTTTGATCATTACCCTCAGAGATACAAGACAAATTCATGCAACTTTTTTTTCGTTTTCCAAAATATTTGTATGTTATTTACCTTCACATCGTTCTCCTGTGAATCCAGGAAGACATCGTAGGCAATTTCCAGATTCTATGCCACAGTATCCATCACAATGTTTAGGACATACATTTGAACAATTAGAACCATAGCGTCTTGGATCAGAACAACCTTCAACATTTAACAAGTTTGATGAAATAATATCTTACAATTTTTTCCGCTTTAGACTGAGTGGATTTTAAATAATTTACTTACCATATACCTCCACCTCACAAAGTTCAGCAAAAGCAAACAGAGAGTGTTCAGCTGAATTGTTGTTTCTTGCAGGTCTTTCGTTATAATAAATGACGTATTGTCCAGGTACAGTGCACCGTATGTTAACAATGGGTGGTATGGTTGCTCTGGTGTAGTTTTTGTCATGGAAACATAAATGGCCATCTTCTAAGTTTGTTGTATTTGATACGTACAAGGAGAATCCCATAAACCTTCCCGTGAATTGATTTGAGGAATCTAGAAATATAAAAATGGAGGTTGGAAATACTCGTTTCCGATACTCACATCTGACGTTTCTCAAGATTTTTTTTTATACTTAATGATTTTGCATTGCACTCTGTTCCTTCACTGCTCTGAACTTCAAATAAATGTTTTCAAAATGGAAAATTTCAAACCCTGAAACATTAGTTAACACTTACTCCACACAAGATGGTCAGTTCTGTAATGGATCACTATATTTTGTATGCGTTGAATGTCTGTAAGGTTAACCCACCAGGTGGCAGTTGTCCTTTTATTAGCTGATACACCACACTGTCCCCCATGATATGTCAGGTATGTTTTCAAACCGTCAACAGCTTTATGAGAACCAGATATTGTTGTGTTATGTGATGAACTCTGCCAGGTTGGTTTCATAAGGGCCAGGTTTTCTAAAATTTTATAAATAAAAAAAATATCATACGGAATACGTAGCTATTTTTGTCCGAGATTTTTTTTGCCTTAATCACACTTGAAAACAATTTTACCCTGATTTATTTTTTTCTCAGTCACAGTTCTGTTTTCCAAATTGTACTTTGTTCTTTGAGTTCGCTGCCTTTTAAATTTGCTTCAAGGGTCAATGGCAAATATCGAGAAAATAAAATGTTTCATGTATAAATTTATATTTTAAAAAGGTCTAAAATCGCGACTGTCTTACTAAGTCCACACAAAAAAATGGATGTTCGACGCAGAGTAAAATATTTGACAAGTCGATGAAAACTTAAAGCGCTTAAATCAAATTGTAGGTATAATACACTTTTTTGCATTCCTAGATGTTTGTCAGAAACGGAATAAACTAACTTCGTCCACAACCAGCACAGAAAGCATGTAAGTTTAGAAGATGCAGATATACCAAAACTTTTATTGACTATGTTCTCGGGAAAAATACATTTTGTTCAATCCTCGAGTCAAACATTCAGCGTAAAGGTCTCAGGCAATCATTTAGGTTCATGGATCAGACAAAAACAAGCGCTGCCCTCTAGAATAGTCAATGAATGTATCTTAACACATAGAACAGGTGCTTGTTTGAGACACAATTTTTAAACTTTACATGTAATCTAACTTATAAAGAATTTTACAATTTCATCACCAAGCTTAAAGCAGTTATTGAACAAATAAAGAGGTAATACAGAATGTTGTAATCAACGTAGCGGTCTCCTGCAAAAAAAAAATCAATCATCTGCAGTAAATTAAAATAAATGTTTCTTCATTTTTAGCCTGATGCTGTATTTGAATTTTGGTTGTATCTATGACGGCGGGTTTTAGCTTACCCATCTCACTGCCCAAATGGTAGTCTTGAGGGAAAATCAAATGAAATGAAGAAAAGCAGAGCTAGACTTGAATGATGTAGTTTAAAAATAAACATAAACTATGTTGCTTACAGGATATTTATCAGGTTGTTTTGTTTGATCATTTTGAAATATATGAATATATATTGATGTGTGTATTAGAATTGCCTTTTATTCAGAAAAATTAACACAATTTTTATCTAGGATTTTTTCTTACACAAACTTGCAAAACATACTAATTAATACTGTTTTCTGAATAATTGATACAGTAAATTGTTTTAGTCCACAGGAAGATATGCATATCATTTTTTTAAAATAAGTTTTTAAAAAAAAAAAACGCCAGGTTTATTACATAATCAAATATCAGGTATTTAGATAAGTTGATGGTACATAAGCTCACTATAATGCTAAATTGTTAAATCTAAGCAGAAAAAAAGAATCATCTTCAAGTGATTGGGGTTTTGAAATAGAGGTATGCAGAATAGAATGTCTTTTTTAATATATATTTTTTAAATGAGCAATATGACACTTCAGAAAAAAATGAGATCGATGACAATGAAACCCAACATCAGTAGGAAGGTATTTAAAATTACTTTTAATTGGAAAACACCCCTGATGTCTATGTTTAAAAAATACCTCACACCTAATTAAATGATGATACCTTATGAACACTCTCATATTTCTGAAATTGTCTTTGTTTATATACAATTGTACAAACTTTTCTTCCATAAATGCATAATTGCAGCCCAGAGGACCGTGCTGCTCTATACATATAGGTTTAAGTGTTGGTGTATGGGGATTTGGTTGGGAGTAGTTATTTAGAATTAAATGTTTTCTAAACATTAAAAAGATCGTTAATTAGAATGTTCTTTCCGTTTATAAATAACGAGATACATAATATATTTACTCCCATAAAGTGAATCTGTAAAAATATATACGTTTTTCATATTTAATATATCAAGTTGCTTATTATTTACTATCGAAAAAACGACAGATCCCGTTTTTTAGAACATCGCATTTTACGTACTCTGCACAGTTCGAAAATGTTTTATGTTTTTAAAATTAACTTCAATTTATATTTTATGCAGTTTATAATGGTATCATTTTTATTGATTTTTATCCGAATACAAATTTTCAAAATATTCGCGACTATCGTCTCCCTATTAGACGCATGCCTTTTCACACATCTTGAAACGGTTTGATAATCAACTCATTTTCATTGTTTACTTTATATATTTCCCGGGCGACAATTATGGTTACATCAATGTTTTCTTGTAGCTCTTTTTTAAACCGATAGGACATATTAACTGTAACACTCTACGTTATTATGATGTATTTTTTTGGGGGTAGGATATGTTTCAGTTCATGGGCCTTTGGGTTGGGTTGGGCCGAACATAATAGAAGGAAAAGAACAGTATTGTCATCAATCGGGCCAGCGTTGTGGCTCAATTGCATTTTCTTTCTTATTTCTTTCATGGTTAATTTCGTTTTTATATTGATTTTAAAATTACAATTATAGCACTCATTTAAGGTTTGGTGAAATATAAAGACAGAAGACAGAAGAAACAGAAATGAATAACATTCATTCTGGGCATATAAATGATTAATATTCTTCAGTAATAGTCCAAATTTCCAGAAGGAAATCCAAAGCAGGAAGACGAAATGACTGCTTCTCATAAAATGTAAGATATACAAAAGAAATCCATTTATTTCTATATTTCCAAATATTTCTATATATTACCGGAAATACATAAAGAAAATAAAAGAGAAAGCTTAAGCCTATATAAATGCAGAATTTGGTTTAAACTCAAGTGTGATTGAAAGGTAAAAACAATTTCAAAAGGCAAGCGCGTTATTTTATTTCATTTATTTTTAGGGGTGGGGGTAAAACAGGCATAAACCAACTTGATTTAAAAAGTATATATAAATTGATGAAGGAAGAGAAAGAAAAAAACATGTGTTTTTTTATCGTATAATCCTTTTATCATTTACGAAATTATGCGTTGTGTATTTTCTAATCTTTTTTCATTTCTTTTTTAGAGTGGAATTCTTATTTTTGGTATAGAAAATGGTCATTTTAAAAATAAACGATTAAGGGAAAAAAAAACATTGTATTTCCTGAGCTTACTCTTCTGTCAAAGATGAAAATAAAAATGTTAAAATTTAACATGATATTAAAGAAATAAAATGAAAGATTATATTATGCCAACCCAAAGAATAATACCAGTAGTAATAATTGTTATAATTTTTAATGTAAATATCCTACATCTGTACAAATATCCCAAATATGTACATTTATGCATATCAATCTTTAGAAGGTGACTTATATGTAACAATTATGCATTAGAATAAAAGAGCACTTCTTCCATTCACTCCTGTCAATGCACTTCCGGAACTTTTATGGATCAGAGAAGACTGGCGTCAATGCTTTGATAACTACGTCAAAACACCTAAACTCAATTAATCAACATGTAAGATCAAAGTTTTTCGTGGTAAAAAAGGAGAAAAAAATAGGAGTAAATAAGCTTTCTCACCGTAGGCAGAAGAATATACGAAGATTCCAAGGAAAAAAAGAACGGGACACATAACTGTTCATATAAAAATCTTTAACTTAAAATTTAGCTACCTATACACTGAAACTGTTACTCCTAAAGATCAAATCTTCACTCTCAGCAATCGTTATATTTCATATAGAAGGCTAACGGAAATTAGTTCTTCAAACTTAGCGAACACTTAGAAGAAGCTGTTTAAAGAATAAATTAACTTGTTCATAGTGCACGATCCAATGTAATTTAAGTAAATTAGGATGTTTATACGAACGTTTTATTTATGTTGGATTAATACATTGTATGCATGAATTATTAATTAGACCTGAGATAATTTTTATTCAGTCATCTTTTTTCCCGTATTTAATGTTTAATATACTGTTTACTTTTTTCTCTTTTTTTCATTAACTGTAAAAGAAAAATATTATTTTCGTAATGGTAATTATCTACGGTATTTATAAGGGAAACATATACAGGTTTATTTTTCCCATGTTTAGATTTGTTATATATTTAATATAAATCAATGGGGTAAAGATTTTATGCGAGAAGTGCCTTAAAGCTGCAAATATTCCCACTTATGAATTAGGCAATCTACTTTCATTCACGAGAATAACTAGGTCTAAATGTCAAACGTATATTTTCGTATATAATTGGAACATGTAATTGATGCTTTCATACGAAAGACAACTCAAGATAAAAATTTGTCAAATGCACTTACATGTACAGGTTGCCCTTTTAAAAAGATACTGTGAAATCACAAATTTTCGTGGGGGATTAATTTTCGTTGTTTTCGAGGTATGAAGAGACCCACGAATTTATGACCACCACGAAATGTAAAATTTTACATGCATAACTACTAAACAATTCTCCAACCACGAAATCAAATCCCTAGGAACTAAGAGATTTTCTTCAAACCACGAAAACTTGACCCCATTTAAAATACAAATTTTAAACCTACAAATAAATTATGTATTGTGACAAGTCTTTACATGACGCAAGCGAGAACAAAAAATTTATAATGAATCGCTTTCCCATGCAGAAAAATAAATGTATCTTTAAAAAACACACGTAACAGGATTTTAATACAAAAAATAACTAGGTATACTAGGTGTTAGCCTAGAAATTAGATAAATAAAAATTAATGACTCTTTTTGAAAAAAAGAAAAAAACATATCCAAGAATAAATTGGAATTGTTCATCTGTATCAGAACTGAATTAATGTATATAATCAGTTTTATTAAAATTCTTTTTTTAAATAGCAGTAAAGGACATATTATTTTTTTATAATTGCAGTGAAACTAAAGGTCATGTTTTCAAACAGTTTAATAACATGAGGAAGAACAGACCCTAAAGTATAAAAAAAAGGGTGTGATTCATGATCCTCAACTTCATGGTCCTGCCAATTTCCATCAGCAAATTATGATACCTATTAATTCCAAGGCAAATATTGTTTTGTCTTTTATAGTTCCAACTTACCCACACCATCTCATGATGTCATCAAATTCGCACCTTAAGGACAGATGATACAAACAGGTTTAGAAGAGTTGATATTTCTTTGAATTTTTTTTTCTATTTAGACTTGAAAAATGAAATAGTCCTACAAAATATTAGTAACATGTAATGTTTCGATAAAATTACAAATATTTACTAATCCTACTCAGTAAAGGTAATCAAATACAAAAAAATCATAATATGTTAGCTTGGTTCGTTAAGTGCAATCTGTAGAAAAAGATATCAAGCCAGGTGAATTTTATTGAGAAATGGTAAAAATCAGCCTATTTGAATTTTCTATTTTTTTCTCATCCTTTTCATATTCCTCATAAAATCTGTTGGAGGTGTGTGCATATAAGAGAGACTTGAATAGGGGATGAAAGAGCCATACATACGATGTGTGTTGGGGTTTGGGGGTTTGGGGAGAGAGGTCGGGAGTGTTTTAGGGTGTATATATGAGTATTTGTATTATTTTGTGTTTGTGAGAAAGATAGAAATTGAAGGAATGAAGGAAATTGGAATAAAATAAACACAGTTATAAATGTATCTCCATCCTGGATATTCAGACTTTCCAAAAGCAGAAGTAAAGATCTGCTAGTGGAATCCGTACCTTATTTATATCGGATAAAATCCGAAGAAGTGACAGTCCTTATGACACCTCATCGTGATCGGGAGGCCCGGGTTCGATTCTCGTTCGGGGCGCCGTGTGAAAACTAAGTCGTAAGCATATATATAACTGTTCCTTCGCCAAGTGCTCGGCATCAGAAGTGGATATGACCTTAAAAGCGTAGGTCTAGCCTCGCGGTATTCGTTGGCACGATAAAGAACACTCACTGTATAATGACCCTGAGTGCCGAGTTTAGGTCTAAATATGGTCCTTCTCTGGTACGTGGTGCACATTGCCTCTATATGAGTGAAAAATTATCGAATGGGGCGTTAAAAATATACAATCAATCCAACACATTAAGCACATAGCGCAAACAGTTCTGACTTTTTAAATCCAAGTTCATCTTTTTGGTTTAATGTAGAGAAATCAAGTTAGCTTCAGACAACCTAGAGAAGAGAGGAATAACACAGAGTACCTTAAAGTTGATCATATTTTGCTGCCTTAATTTTGGAAACCAACAAATTGATATCAAACGTAACAGTGTAATGTGAGGCATCGTGTTCTGAAATACAGTTACCTGTATATAAGTCATAAAAATGAAATAAAAACGCCAAGATACTGTAAACTTGTTTTTCATGTAAGGTAGAGAATAGTTATTTTAAAATTCTCGTTTCAAAATTTATGTAACTGGACAGAATGTTATAGTTTCATCCAAATGCAAATTTAATTTTTATTTATATTATTTAGAATCTTATTTCGAAAACTTTAAAGATAAAGTTTAAATAATTAATTTAAGTGATTGAAATTGAGAGTGTACAGAATATAAACCAAAATATAATTAATTGAAATCCATTCTGTTTGAATAATTATATATAATGTGCGTAAAGGAATATAATGAAAGCATGTAAATAAGATGGATATGTAATCTTTTGTGAGAATTGTATATGTAAGAGGTGTTCGTTTTTTATTTTAAATTTGCTTGGGATATATGTTTTATTTTAATTAATATAGAAACCAAGATTTATTAATATAGAAACCAAGATTTCGTGTGGAAAATACCCTTAAATATAGAATACTAGTAAGTTTATCTTTTCTTTTAAATTTTCTTGCCTCCCTTTTATTACTTACATGCATTTTGTGATCAAGTAATCTTTACTTTTACCAACCTCTATTTAGGTACACAAGAATATTCCATTCGTATAAAACAAACTTAACAATAATCTAGGCGGCTGAGCAATAGGGAGTAATGCGACACGCTTAAAATATTATGAATGACCGTCAAGTCCTCAAAAGGAGTTATGTGATTTTATAACGAATACTCATTTATAGCCAAGCTTGAGAGAACCCTTTATATGAATTTGCTCTACTTAAGTACAAACTATACTGAATGAAATCAAAACTGACTACCGATGATATTTTATTTTGAACATATTTAAAGCATTTAGGGCGCCTTTACAAGGTTGAGTAGGAAATGTATTCGTTATCGTGATAAGGAGCTGCATCTACGTATACCTTTGATTGAAACCTTATAACTAATGCTACATGTATCAATTGATAATAAAGATGGCATCAAATTGAAAATCATGAAAGATTTTGTTTGTTCCATACACATAAACTATGTCGTGTTAATTTTAAAACCTCTTTTTTATATACACACGTAATTTTAATTTCAATAATTCCATTATTTATGTATATAAACATGTAATTAAATATTGTTATAATATTGACGCAAATACCAAATGATTTTTGAAAGGTGGATATTAAAAATTATATATGTATATCTTATTATTCATAGTTTCATGTTTGAGATCGTCAAGGAAACATGTAACGATTATGCCTTAATTGTCCTGATACGCTTTACCCAATTTTATCACACTGGTATACGCTTTAATTGTCACAATTGAACGACGGGAACCTCAACGGTTAGCAATTTAGAGATAAAACGCATGTAAAATTTAAATGAATAGGAACAGATTTGAAAAGAAAATTGCAATCGCCGTTTTAATCTTGTAATGAAGGGTTATATACTTTTTTCTCTATTTGTCACTGTCACAGTAGCTCGATCGGTATAACGCTTGCTCCATGATCGGGAGATAATGAGTTTGAACCTCGACTGCTACTGACCTAAGTCGTTCATGTCGACACATTGAAATGAAAGTTGGGAGTCCTTTGCATGAGACCCCCAAAAACAAGGCCCTTATCTTGGTGAGTGATGGCACAATTAAGATCACTCACTTCACAATATTGCGCTAAGTGCCTAAGGGTGGTACTTTGAAGTCCTTCACTGTTCATGGTAACATCTTTATATGAGTTAAACATTTTCGAATGGGACATAAAGATCAATCATTCGATCCATAGCATTATACAAATGGACATTATGGAAATTTTTTGACTCTTGGCAGAGGAAAGAAAAAAAAATTCGCTATAATAAAAAAGTTCCCTCAAAAAAATATTCAGTAAAACATACGATATTTAACTATTAGTCTATTTTCCCTCGGATAATCGAAGTATCTATAAGTATATAATGAAAACTTGTATCCTTATTTAGGTTAAGCTTCTAAACATACCAACTCAGCAGAAGGACATTTGGTGAAAATGATATTTGTCAATATACAAGTAAATGAATAGAATGAATGAGAATAATAATTGCCTCCACTTAACCTTTGAACTAAGTTCTAGATTGAGGTATATAAGTGTATTTCAGTAGGGACATAAACTTCTAAGTTTATCTTCCTTGTCCGCACTAAACAACAGCCAGGGGTTGGAAGAGCTATGTATGTACATGTATTATGTGCCCTTTTGTGTGCTGTTGTGCATTCTCAGGCATACGGTAAGGATACATGCAATTCTAATTCTTATTTATTTTTTAATTTTATTAGATACGATTTTCACAATAAAAACATGATGTATATGGTTAATGTTATCGGAATGTACATAACCAACTATTTCCATTAGAATAGAGGGGGGGGGGGGTCCTAAATTTTTAGCAATATTGACTATTAACAAGAAACATGAAAATGCTGATGTCTCTTTTGCGAATATTTCATAAGCTTGATACTTTAAATGGGGGATATTATTTATATAATTCACCCATTAAAAAAACCCTTATATGAAAGATTTAACCTGGGTATTTCGAACTTTATCTTCCGCTCAGAGCGCTCAGTCCCGCAGATGTTCAAAGAGTATTAAAGACAGCAGGAACCACTAGCATTGGTATAAGTGACTGTTAGCGACAAAGTCTTGACAAACACAGTCTAAACTGGGCCAAGGAAAGAAAAGCTCAAATCAGCCCGAGTGTTTGATGTATTGATTTTAGTATGTAGTGTTCTATTTATCATATATTTAAAATACAAAAATATACGAGTTCACATATGGCCATTGACAGATGTTTCGTGTCTGATTATGACCTTTTACTTGAAAATCAAATAGAGCCAATATAGCCAATTTTAGGTAACTTAAAAAAAAGACCACACATGCCATTAAAGAATTATCTTATATGAATATTTAAATACAATCAAGAAAATTTACTTTTAAACTTTAAACAAACGTTACTTCCGTTCTGATACGGATTTTCTGCCAGCCGGCCCGATACGTGATATAGATTTTTGGACCGTTCCCTGATATGGGGTATTGAAACGTTACCCGTATTGCACCGTGCAGAGTCGGTGTATTCACTAAGTACGAGGGTCGTTTAAAAATTACGCGGACTGTGCTACTATTTACTCCTAGAAACGTCATATAGATATGAAATTTCACAGAAATATGTATCTTAAAGATTACAATAAATTTTTGACACAATTCCTGTATTTTACAAAAATTCTACTAAAATATTCGATTTGTTGATATCGCTGATGGAGAGGTACGGAGCACAAGAAAAAATATGAAACAAAAACATGCGGAATCCAAAGTTTAACTCGTTGATATTCTATAATTCGCGATATTTTTTGACAATTTTCTCACATTTATCTTTAAATTGTTCTATTATTATGTATTGAGATTTATGGCGTGATATTTGAAGTACTATCAGAAATAAAGTGATTTTTCATTGATGTGATTCCTGTGAAAACGACCATGAAAATTACGTCTCTTGAATTGACGGCGCACCACACTTTTGCTAAATTATGTGTAATGCTCGAGATATTGCAAACAGAGATCCAAGATATGCATAATAAAACATGTAGTAAACTAAGGCATTCGTGACATTCGTCCACAAAAAGCAAATTGAAATTTTAGACAGTTAGACCTCTGTAAAAGGCAATAAGGGAGGGCGAAAACTTTATCCGGACTGTAAAGAACGTGATTGAGAGTCACCAATATCACACTATATATCATGAATACCTGCCGTTTTCGGTTTTAAAACCAATAAAAAAGAATATTCTTTACTTGTTTAAGAGATTTTAAACTTGACAAGAAATGGTGTTTGGATGTTGAGTAGATAAGGTAACTCAAACTGTACAGGTACTCTTAGGAAAATATTGAGAAAATGAAAGCTCAATAACATTTTTTTTATAATGCCTGTGACGATTTTACTGCTCCGTGACCTAATAATATGTCTTGAAAAATCACTCAAAATTGATACCAATTTACAATATTTTGATGTGAAATTTTGAAAACCATAATTTTTATATATTATGTGTGACATTTTGCCCGATTATGTCGTTAGATATTTTTTTTCTCTGTGCAACGTCCGTGTAATTTTTGAACGGCCCTCGTATATGATAAATAGACATTCCATGTGTGAGGTTATTTAAGATACGAAAGAGGAGAAAAATCCTCTGTTGACCAGTCACACCAGTAAGTCCTATGCATTGGTCAGGTACTGTAACCAATCATAATCAAGCAAGCAAAAACAAAAGACTTGAAATATGAAACAGCTAGGCAAAATAAAATATGATTTCTATATTAATATATATTAATCGCAGCATTGTTAAGGCTTGAATAAGGGGGCGGGGACTAATTTATACTGGAAAAGTTTACTGTGACGTCACACAAAAATATGACTTTTATGTATTTCTCATAATACCTGAAAATGAAATTATTTGCAACTCTTAACAGTATTAGCATAATAAAAAAAAAATTTAACTTATCAAAGCATTAAAAAAACTTGCTAGTCAAATCTCATGTGGCTGGTTAAAAGCTAAGCACTGATCCCGATGAACTTGTAAACATGACGTCATATTGGTAAAAATGACGTACTTCATGTGCTGTGAAAGGCAGATTGAGGAATTTTTAACAATGAAAATTGCGTTTTATTATTAAACGGAATATTATTTACAGATTTTAAATACTCGATTAATACCAATGTATAGCCTTTGTTTAGTGTGATTATTAATTAACTAACAAGAGAATGTATTTTATTAATCATGTCGTGTTTTAATGTACAAGTTACGTATATTTTACATCGAGATGCCTCATAAAATCGTACTTTCGCAAGGGCATACACTGCATAGATCTGAACCTTTTTTGAATATAGATAAAGGATATTTTCCTGAACTTGAAAAGTGCTGCTGCTTTCTTTAAATCGAGGCCGTGATTTTATAAGTACACAAAATAATTGGTAAAAGTCAAACATATTTCGATATTGTCGTATTTACTGAAAAAATTAAGCATTAAAACACGAATTCTATTCAAAGCAGCAGCACTTTTCAGAAACTTCAAAGTATACAGAAACAATAAATAGCTTGAATTTTTAATATCAATTAGGGTATGCCCTTGCGATATTGAAATTTGTTATTGACCTACACTCTGTGTACCTACAATGCATTCGACACGTGACTGTCCATCGATGGGACCAAACTCTATACAGTACGGAGTATGTTATACTATGCTATTTCCATAAGTATTTAAGTTTTGTGATAATAGAACAACTGAATGAAATTAAATTCAATTTAAAAAACAATTCCCGTTTTTGCACTTCTATTGTCCTTTGATTTCTCATAGTAAGCCTAAACAGTGCTGCGATGTGGGTCAGGTAATGGTTAGAACTATATTAGACCTGGCAAAATATTCATCGATGAACGGTCATGTATGAAATTAGATTAGATGTTGATTATTATTATCATTCGTAACAAAGAAAAAACTTTCACATGTGCATTTTACCTCTCAAATACTCAAATGCTGAATCAACATTAAAACCTATCATCATTATCATGAATTTATTCACAACATCAGATTTGACTCTTTTTTATATCTTCACAGTCGAGACTCTCAAATACCATTAACTTTTAAAAACGGGTATGCTTAAAAAAATAAAATGTGAAAAAATGTATAAAATTATGAAGGTAATATACAAGGTGTTTTTATGGTTTTTAATTAGTTATCATAAAGGGAATACTAAAAAATGCAACAGAAAAAATCGTCTTTTTTGTTTGCCTTTTTCCTTTAATGTTTCTGTGAATATTCTTACTGGATCAAATATATGCGTCTGTGTATGCTTTATTTTATGCATAATTATTTTAATAATGAAACAGAAAATAGGGTGTAATTCTAAGAAAGAAATGAAACTCATTTTCATTTAAAAAGACAAAAAGGTTAAATGTTTAAGAGAAATAAGTGAGGTAAAACTTGAACTCTGACAAACAACATTACACTTAGAATGTTGTATTTTTTTTTTAAGATTGAGAAGCAACTTTCTCTTTTGAATTCATTGCTGGTGAAATAATTTCCTTGTTAAGTATATTTCTTTTATAAATTACTTATAAACTAGGTAGTCTGAAATGTTTCCTTATTCAAATACATAGCATGGCATTTAGATTAAAAAAAAAACACGGAAAATATAAAATCTTTCTATAATTGTTATTATTGTTTTGCGTCTTTTCGTGTTTTAGAACATTGAAGCCAAGAAGAAAATTGTTCAATAAGATCGAGTACAGTGCAAAAAATCAAAATCTGTTTATAATCATATGTAAAAATATATATTTTGTCGATGCATACCCCTGGTATTACTTTTTATTACCATCTGAAATTCCGTTTGCTTACAATTGTTCAAATAACACAATAGTTTGTCATACATTTTTACCTGTTAGCTTTGTTTCTTCATCATTACAAAAAAAATCTCATTCTTTCATTTCATGTCTTTATTTACTTTTGATATGATTTTTACGGAATCCAATCGTCTCAGAGGTTGAATTTCACCTGATATCAAGTCTCTTATTTGCAATACACCACTTGTAATATTTACAAACATATGCTGCATTCAATGTTTACTCATGTTTTCGCCATCAGTGTTTTGAGTAAATTCTCGAGTTTTCAAAAGCTTACACTTTTTAATGGCACATTTTGGTTCTATAAGGAATGCGTATCAATATAAACACAAATAATTTTTTTTATTGATCAAAGCAAAACAAAGTCTTACAATTCCGAATGGCGAAAGTAAAAAAAAAAAGCTAAAATGGTCGATGTATACATCTACACACGTCTACGATCCCTTAAGTTATATTATTCGAAGTACACATTCTTTTTTACGTTTTCTTTTTCAGATACATTAATTTTACATTTTACTTAGTCAAATGTATGATATGTAAATACATTTACATGTTGTTTTTTTTCAGAAAATTTGGCATATCATAAACCTACATGGCAAAGCTCAACTCATGACCCTGCATACAGTGATTCTGCAAGAGCTGTTGATGGTTACAAAACAGATCTCTCTTATATTGGAAAACAATGCAGTGTTTCTAGGGATGGGGAAAGCACTGCCACGTGGTGGGTGAACCTGGAAGGAATCCGAGGCATAAATTCCATCGTCATTTATTACAGGACAGACAACTTTGCTTGGAGTACGTTCGCACTTCACATTTTCAATTGATTTCTTTGATTCACATATTAGTAATTATCTTTCAACTGATACCTTTTAAGAATTCAAAGTCTTTTTAGTCGGGATATTTATTTATTTGAGAATGCAAGAGCATATGACAGTTGAATTCTTGAGATAAGAATATTTTCCACGTATTAGACTGTTATTAAAATTCCACCATGCATCACGATAATTTTTGAAATATAAATATAATTAGATATATATCCTTTTTGGTAAGATTAACAAACAATGTAAATAAATTGTCAAGAAAAGTATCCGTATGGCAGTACATAAACATTAAGAAGCACTTGTTAGAAGACCTTCTCTTTCTTTTGAATAACTTGAAACGCAATATATTTCATGATGTTATACATTTTACAACAGGATATGTTATCAAAATGTTAAGAAAAAAATGAATAAATGTATATGTATGAATTGAAAATAGTTATTAACGTTATGTATTTAGTGAAAACTAACATTATGCATATGAAAATAAAAAAAAATTAAATTTCAGATTCTGGAAATGGTTACACAGCTAGATTTCTAGGATTTTACGTGTATATTTCAAATACAACGAACAAACAGGATGGCCATTTATGTTTTCACGATACAACCTACACCAGGGCTTCGATACCAGTTGTCGCTAACATAAGCTGTCCTACACACGGACAATACGTCATCTACTATAACGAAAGACGTCAAGGCTTTACCTATCCATCTGGATATTTCCAGTATGCATTTACCGAACTTTGTGAAGTCGAGGTTTTTGGTAAGATTTAGATTACTAATATTATTAATATTATTATTTGATAATTTTCAATGAAATGATAAGCAAAGCTGATTTGTTGATTTCAAACATATTGGGATATTATAGAAAAAAATAACAACACAAAAGAACAACAAATTTTTACTCAGCTGTCACTCAGTTTCTAGTTTAAGGAAAACAATTTTTGATTATATTATATTTAATATTGCCTATACTGTACATTGAAAAAATGCTTTGTTCGATGCTAATGAATTAAATATTTAAACACAAGTTAAATATTCATTTAAAAAATGAACCATCGCTAATGACGACTGATAAATTCATGATAAATTAGATAAAAATTGGATTACATATGTTAAGGTTGCTCCGATCCTACACGTTACGGTTCAGATTGTTCTCACCAATGTTCGTCACACTGCCTGCAGTATTGTCACATAGAGTCAGGATGGTGTTCCCAATGTGGACCTGGATATCAAGGAAATAGATGTGAGCAAGGTCAGTATATAATGTAACACTACATTATTTGTTGATGTCCAATTGCTTGTATGAGTTGTAAATATGATGAAAATCAAACTGTCTTTTAACCACACATTTAAACTATGTTAACTTTTCATTTGATCAAGAACTGATATTAAATAAGTAATTGTATCACATTCTTATTTTTTTGATAAGTTATTTTGAGGTTCATTAACTAGAATTCCAGATGTACATATATTCAAATATACATATGTAACTAGTTCTTAAACCCTGTAAACGAAGTTTTGGGGGTATATAGTTTTTGTCGTCTCCATCCGTACGTCTGTCTACCTGTTTGTCTGTCTCTCTGTTCGTTTCTTTGTCCGCAAAAAAATAACCTTGCCCATAATTTTTGATTTAGTGGAGCTATGATTTTTATATCTAAATGTGTATTCCTTGTGACAAACCTTTTTTAAGGGGTACCACAAAATTTGACTTTTGACCTTGACCTTGGAGCTTTACCCACTTTTACACAAAAATTTCAAACCTTTACTTTAGCCATATCTTTTGAACAGTATATACCAGGACATTTATACTTCACATATGTATTTTTCGTGGCAAGACCTTTCATTGGATACCAGCAACCTTGACCTTTTGACCTTTACCTTGAAGATTTTCGTACTTTAACCTTGGCAATGATTTATAAATGGTAAAGGCTAGAGTTTTTCTTCTTCACATGTGTAATCCTTGTAATAAGTCCATTCTATGGATACCGAGAACTTTGATCTTTTAACCTTGACCTTGGAATTTGATCATGACCTACTTTTTCTTGATATGAAGACCTTTGACTTATGACCTTGACATTGACATTTGACTTACTTTTGAAAGAAAATAACCATAACTTTTTGATTAGAGCTATAGCTTCTATACTTCACATATTTCTTCCTTGTGGCAAGGCCGTTTATTGGATACCGATAACTTTGACGTTTTGATCTTGACCTTGGCGATTTCCAGACTTTTGAAAAAACTTTTCCTTTGGCAATAACTTTGAACACGGTTAGATCTAGGGCTTCCATACTACACATATGTATTTTTTTACGCAAGATCTTTTATTGGACACCAATAACCTTGAATTTTGATTTTGACCTTAGAGATTTCCGGACTTAGGAAAAAAACATTAACCTTGGCAAAAACTTTTTGAATGTGAGGAATAAGGCTTTCATTCTTCACCTATGTAATTCTTGTGACAAAACCTTTCATTGAACTCCAACAACTTTGACTTTCTGATCTTGATATTGGAGCTTGACATACTTTTAAAATCATTTAACCTTGGCCATAACTTTTAAAAGGTTAGGACAAGGGCTTCCAAATTTCACCTATGTATTTGTTGTGGCAAGACTTTTTATTTGATACCAATAACCCTGTCCTTATGACCTTGATTTTGAAGAATTATATGAAAATAAAAACTTAACTTTGGAACAGATGGTGATAGGGCTTTCCTTATAGTAATTGCATTTCCAGTTAGGAGACGCTACTTTTGGTACCAATTCTATAAGATTTGCATTTAAGAAAAGTTTTATCTTCACTAAGTTGCCATACGGGGCCATCAGTGTTTCACAAACATATATTCTTTTTTTCTATTTTTTAAAATCGGTGTTTCTCTTTTTTTTCCATGAAAGAATGTGATGATGGATTTTTTGGGGAGCACTGCAGTAGGACCTGTGGATATTGCAAACAATTGAGTGAATGTCATCCGGTGAATGGAACCTGTATGCATGGATGTTTTACGGGATATAAAGGACAGTTTTGCAATATCAGTATGTTAGTTTGATTTTAAAATCTATGTCTACAAAACGTTTACTTGCAAATAATTGATGTAGATTTAAAGTGTCCAACCTTTAACCCCGTTCCCTGCAGTCACGCATTTTTACGCAAATACCATTGCCTATTTCTAAGGCAAAATCACGCATTTACCGTTTTGCCGCATTCACGTATTTTTCAGGTACTTTCAAAATAACACTTAATTTTCAATCCAATGCCATTACACTTCTATTTAATGCTTTTCAAAATCTCATAGAATTAGAAATGTTTTATCCTTATTGAAACAATACTTGTACCGCGCTAAAAAGTGCCTGCCGGGAAAAGGTAACTCATATTCCTGTAACGTTAGAGTAAAGTGTATGTTGCGTCACAGTTCAGTAAGTTGTAGAGGGTAAAAACATATGTTTTATTTATTCTTAAGCATGTGCAGACGGATTCTTTGGAGAAAATTGTGTCTACAGATGTAACAGTACATGTAACGGATGTAACAGGACAAATGGTGTTTGTGAAAATGGATGTCATACGGGGTGGAAAGGGACCTACTGTCATGAAAGTAAAAGCTCTTAAGTATATATCTCCTTTGTGATTATTTCTTTTAAAGGATCTTTGAAATTACTACGTCATATTGAAGAATTAGGCATTACATGTTTCCCTGAAAAAAATAAGCATGAATTTTGATATAATTTATATCGAATACAACAGTAATCGAGAAAGGATATAAAACCTTTTTTTATAAGGCTTCAGTGTAGAAAATGTTCATACATACAAAAGAAGAAAAATACACACACAAACAAACCTTCACACACCACACGCACTATTCCAAAAATACCAGCTGTTCATAGTTACGTCTAAAGTGATTATTGAAATTTTTTATGTATGACAAATCAAATCAAATATTGCCTATTTACTATACATTTTAGTTCTACAATTAAAATTGCTTTCACAATATTTTCTATTTTTCTATAATCTTTCCAAAAAACGATTGCCATTATAATTCTTTGAGTTTTTCTTTGGTGAAATAAAAAAAATTAAAACTTTTTTTGATTGAAAATACAGGCTAAGAATTATTGCCATGCTCCACTGTTGTCTGTAAGGTCTCTCTTGACCCATTTTAGTTTTATGTAAAAAATGAAAGTGGATAAATGGATCATGTTTAGTCCACATTTTTCATTTTTTCCTATCAATGTATTTCATTTCATTTTTTTACTGCTTTTATGAGCCCAAATAAAATGAAATAAAATGTTATTGATCTCATTAAGTTATTCTTTTGATGGATTTGGGAGAGCTGAGAATAGTGTAAAAATTTTGGAATCAGAAGCGTTTTAATGACTGTAATCTTTCCTTTTTGTGTTAAATTTCTTTTCACTCATGATGCAAGCAATTTTTTGATAGAATTTATTTTGGATCGATAATTGATAGACACAATATTTTAACATTGTTTTTTGTAACAATTATTCCTAATAGGCTAAATATATAGCTAAAATTTATTAGCACTCCAATTAATTTTTAGGTCATCACTTAGAGTTTGTTTTGATTCTGCCTTGCTTCCCAACCATACTGATTGACATTTTAGAATTGAAAAACATTGCAACGATGCTTTACTTTTTCCTGTTTTGATCTACAATATTCTGAAAAATAAAACACTGGGGTGATTAAAAATTACAAATTAATGGTACAATTTAAAAAACACCAATAAATTTTGCTGATCATAAATGTTCCAATGAAAAGAAACAGATCGTACTGATTGACAATGTTTATTTTAGAATGCGACGGCGGATTCTATGGAAATAAATGCAGTATGCTTTGTGGACACTGTTTAAACTCAGAACAATGTCAAACAATAAACGGGACATGCATGAGTGGTTGTGACCCAGGATACCGAGGGATGTTATGCAATGAAAGTAAGAACATGTCTGATTTCAGCATTCTAGATATTGTTTTTTTTTGTTGTTTCCAAAATCTTCAAACGATTATCTTTGTGCTTAATTCGATTACATCGTAGCATGTGAGAACGGAACATTTGGACGAAATTGTCTACAAAACTGCAATGGTACATGCCATGGTTGCAACAGAACAAATGGTAAATGTGAAAATGGTTGTCTTCCAGGGTGGAAAGGCGATTATTGCCATGAAGGTAAGCTAGCAAAAGATGTCACCATTAATCAACCAATTCATATTTTATAGTTATCCTTATCCTTATCATACATTAATTTGAGAAGTTGTCTCGTAGTCTCACTGCTTATAATAAGAAGCTGATCAATGCATCACTCGGTGAGAATCCTATGGAATTGAACTAAATGTTATCCAAGAACAGTCATGTTCAGCGCATCTTATATAATCATTCTGATTGGCTTCCTTAGTCCTATTCAGAAATTTTCTTTTGAGTCGCAAATCCATATGAGTGAAAAAATTATCGAGAGAGACTTTAAACAATATACAATCAATCAATCAACCAGTTAGGAAATGAGCAAATAAGCTAAGTAGAAGCTTTTCTGTGCAAATGAGCTCATGAAAATGCATAAATTGTGTAATTTGCTTTTCTGTGCAAATGAGCTCATGAAAATGCATAAATTGTGCAATTTTTACACATAGCAGGTTCAGGCTTATTTTCTATTACATACTAAGTACCCACAACATGATAAAACAACTGCACATTGTGACGTCATATAATGACGTCATTGATCTTTCCCATTCAAGATGATTAACTCATCAACAAAATATTGCCATCGCTATATAATCTATATAATTTTAAGAAGTAAAGTAAAATATTAAAAACAATATTATGAAAAATAATGAAATTGTTGCTCAAATCCTAGGCGCTTTCTCAATTGATATTCATTTCAGGAAACTTGCAACAGACAGTGAACTTTTACCCTGTTTCAACTTAGAACTAATGAAATAGTAACTAAACAATTGCACTGTCGATATTTGTGAAGCAATATCATAAATTTTTGTAATATTCTGTGTGTAATGATACCTTGATTTTTAAGACCAAAGTTGAGTATGCCCGTGCGCCGAAGCTATTTTGTTGATGTTTCTTATAAACTTGTGCAGTACAGGATTATTACGTCATAATATGGCGTCATACTCTGCACTTGCTAGGCCATATCGTTGGTACCAAGTTAGTATAAAAAAACAAGATTTCACTTTTTCTGCAGAGTAGGTTCAGACCTTCTGCGTTTAAATAAGTTCACTGCATAGAAAACTCTATACATTGCCTTGACCTTCTTGCGTAATCTGCACACTATTGCAATAATACTACACACGGGTGTTTCTTTAAATCTATTTTTACTTGCCTTTATGCTATACCAACTTTTAATTAAAATTTCAGTTTTAAGATTCTCTTCAACTTTGTGTTACAAGTATTTCAACAATTTATTCATAATAAATGTAATAACGATACCCATATCATTTTGTTCTATTAGAGAATAACTAAACCTAACCTTGTTTTTCTTTGTTATAGTAATTGATTCAGAATTTCAATGCACAGCTGTATGAAATTAGTTTTTGAAAATGTATTGAAAAATATAAATGAATGAAGTTTTTCTCATAAAAATTCACCTTGTTTAACTTATCAAAACATTTTGACATTTCTTGATCGGCAATCGCAAAACACTAAAAAAATACAATTAATAATAAAATTAAAAAAATAATAAAACCTTTTAGAATGTGACGGCGGTTTCCATGGAAATGACTGCAGCCTGATTTGTGGACATTGTGTAAACTCAGAACAATGTAACCATATTAATGGGACGTGTATGAACGGTTGTGATGAAGGATATGAAGGGATTTCCTGTCATGAAAGTAAGGCATCCTGGAATTCTATATGTGTATTCTTATGATGCTCTCATTTCAGGGTTCTCCATGAGCTGATTTACTGTGTTGCTTCCGACACAGTAACGATTTAAATTTTATGCGTGCGACACGGTGAACATTTTCCCGACGCAGTAAGATATGTGTAATTCGAAAATCCAAGCATATTAATTCTTTGTAACTGAAATTATATCAAACCATTCTAACGTCTTTCAATTCTAAAAGGTAGATCACTTAATTACAAGGTCTTCACCTTGCATAATCAATTATCTCCTAGACCCTCACCGGACTTAACGCATGAAGGAACAAAGACAAATAATTGGTTTTCACACTTCCATGTAACGGCTAACTGGTACATGTAGTTGCATTAAAATAAATTGTATTATTTAAGAAACAAATATTTGTCTTTTCTTTAGAGCCACGGCTTTAGAACACGTCTGTAAGTCAAACATAACATCGTACCGAAGTCATTTATTTGATGTAAATAATTTACTTACAATTTTCGACATGTTCATGGAACTCTTAAACGTATTCTACTTTTCTGAATTTCTGTTTTTTTTTTTTTTTTTTTTTTATCTTTATTTTTTATTTTATTTTTTTTTTGTTATTCAGTAATTCGATCAGAAAGACTGACAAATAATCACAGAAAATTTACTATAAAAAATGTTAAGTAGTTCGACTATATCGAACAAAATCTCCTCTGCTGTATTCTGTTGTAATTTAAATGAATAATGATTCAGTTGCCTATTTGATCGCAAAAAATTTTGCAAAATTTTAGTGTTTCTAAAACTCTACAACACAGAAAAATTTCAAATGATGGAGAACCCTGCATTCTAAGATATGTTTATAAACTAAGTTTTCATACACTGCATTCCTTACAGCCTGTAAAAATGGTACATTTGGAGAAAACTGTCTTGAAATTTGTAATAGTACGTGTTATGGCTGTAACAGAATAACCGGAAGTTGTGAAACTGGATGTTATCCGGGGTGGAAGGGAGATTATTGTCATCAATGTAGGTAATATTTTAACATAAATGTTTTAGATACATAAACTAAGGACGCAGCACAGTTAAGGTTACAGTAAGGAGGCGGGGCCTAATTTGTACGGGAAATGTTTACTATGACGTCACGCATAATATAAGGTCTTCAAAATACCACAAAATGAAATTATTTGCTATTTCAAACAGCTGATTTTTTCCGTTATTTCCTGATTATGACAACGAGCACACGGCGGGTGTGACCGGTCGGCAGGGGATGCTCACTCCTCCATGGCACCTGATCCCACCTCTGATGTTTCGGAGGTCCGTGTTTGCTCTGCTCTTATTTTGTATATTTGTTTAATGGACGTTGAGATTGAATACTGTTCGTTATTTCCATATCCTTCTTCTGGATAGCTGAATACTACTTACAAACTTACTATTTCATGCAGCTTTGTCGTTTGTTAAATCCCACACAACAGTATATAAACGATGCATCGATCGCAATGCACTTGTCAATGTGACGTCATCTCGCAAAAATGACGCAGTTTTTACACAGTCAGAGGCTGATCAAGTCACATTTTGTACAATGAAAAATGTCTTTTGTTCTCAAATAAAGTATAATTTGCGGTAAAATAAAAAGCCATTAACTTGGATGCGATGTTTATTTTAGTATTTTATTCATAAACTGTACGTACATTTATCCGACAAGCGATACTGTCGTGTGTTTGTATGCAGCTTCATTGAAAAAGTTATGGAAGGGTCCTTATAAATCGATTTATTGCTAGGGCATACCCTCAATGTATCTTGTCTAAATTTTACACATAAACTCAAGAAGCATTAAGATATTTGAAAAGTGCTGCGAACCTCTTGAAATCTTGCAAATAAATTAATTATAGCTATATCAAATGTAGTTGACCAGCAAAATATTCAACCTGCTGGTTAACAAATTAAATTTTACCAATTAAAAAAGTGAATCTATATAGGTTCGCAGCACTTTTCACAAACTACATATAGTGTTGAAAAGGATTATGAAATAAACTAAGATTTTTAGCTTGGTTATGCCCTTGCAATATTGAAATTTATAAATGACCTCTAAACTGCAAGTATAATTGCCAAAGTCATGTGACGTCGATATCGCATGACAAGTCTAAATAAAAAATTTAAATGTCCCCAACATGTAGATTTTAACCACGTTACATTTTTTTGATATTAAGTGAATTCTTAAAAAGATTCGCCCATCCTAATAAAGTATGTAATTTTTATCTTAAAAAATCGCCGATATTTCCATTTGTAACCTTAAGTGTGCTGCGGAGATTTTTAGCTTTCAAGATTCGCAAGGTCTGATAAAAAAAATGCTTAAATGATATTCAACAAAGATATCATATAAATTAGTAACACAATTTTTCACAAGCATCTTTATGCCCCATTTTTGAATATTCATATGTACATGTAACTTACATTCGGGATTTTCATTTGCTCTTTCGAAACATAAAACTTTAATCTGCTGATAATCAAGAACATAATTTTCATTTGACACTAATGGTGCATAATAAGGTGACGCAATATTGATATCTAATGAGAAATTCTAAATCTAAAACTATTGCAATAGATTTAACATTACTTGGTTCAACAGGGCGAAAGATTATGTTTGTTTTAATTATGATTATATTCTATAAACATTATTTTAGAATGTAATTGGAGATCCTACGGAAATAATTGCAGCATGAATTGTGGACATTGTGTTAATACAGAACAATGTCACCATGTAAACGGGACTTGTATGAATGGTTGCGATGAGGGTTATGAAGGAACTTTTTGCAATGAAAGTAAGGCAAATTGGAATTCTAGATACTTTTTTTCAGAGATTTCTTTTATTCCAAGTATTTTCTCAAAATAAAAATCTAAAATGATTAATATAATTTATTTTTCGAGTCTTATATGCCTTTCAGCCTGTAAAAGCGGAACTTTTGGACGAAACTGTCTGGATGTTTGTAACAGCACGTGTTTTGACTGTAACAGAAAAACTGGTATATGTGAAACTGGGTGTCATCCAGGGTGGAAGGGAGATTACTGTCATGAAAGTAAGAGATATTTTCACATTGTTGTTTTTTATAAACATGTACTAAGAAACTTTAGGCTTGCTAAGATCAATGTTTCATAAAAAAATTCTAAAATGATTCATCACAAAGATATCAAACAAGTTACAAAAATGTAACATTTTGATCATCCATGATCAACCCTAAGAACTAAATTTTTGTTAAAAATATCCATATATAACTTACATTCAAGATTTTCTCCTGTTCTCCTGAAACATACAAGTACGGTCTGAGGATAATCAAAAACACAATTTTTATGAAACACTTATGGTGGTACAGTGTAATACGGTGACGCAATATTGTTTTCTGATGAAAACTCTCAAGTACGTTAGCTATTTAAGCAGTTTTGATATTACTTTGATCAACAGGGCGAAAAAATAATTATTTTTCTTTTGATATTTTTTGAGAATGTGACGAGGGTCTCTATGGAAATAATTGCAGTATACTTTGTGGATATTGTGTAAACTCAGAACAATGCAACAATGTAAACGGAACATGTATGAACGGTTGTGATGAAGGATATGAAGGAATTACCTGCAATGAAAGTAAGTTTGTCTGAGCGATTAAAGGAATAAAACAAATAACTATTAAACTCCCCAATCAAGAACTTAAATAAACATTTTTTTTTACAATATTCAATTCTGTCCTGAAGCGCATATACTTCTTAGCTAACCAAACAAAATATCTACCAACTTGAAGAAAAGAACTCAACGGTCTCATAAGTCTTATTCAGACACATAAGGCCTGTCAAGCAAGTTAACATTTCTCACCTTAACTGGAAACAACTTTAATATCTTTAATATTTAATATCGCTTTAATATCGCTGCCTATTTATCCTTTCACGTGAACCTTGAGGATCGAAAGGGCGAACTAAACAGGAAGTACTTATCACGAAGTTTTCGAAGGACAGAATTGAATAATTGATTTTTATTCCGAATTCCGTTTCACTACATACATATGTAAATATTATAACATTTTTGAATTTGCATTCTAACAGCCTGCGCAAACGGAACATTTGGACGAAACTGTCTTGAGATTTGTAACAGTACGTGTTATGGTTGTAATAGAACGACTGGTAAATGTGAAACTGGGTGTCATCCAGGGTGGAAGGGGGATTACTGTCATGAACGTAAGCAATATTTTTACGTGTATATTATTTATATGCACACTTAAGAACTTTCTGCTTCCTATGAACAATGTCTCATTAAAATTTTGCTTTAATGATATTCTACAAAGATATATCATACAAGTTCGTCAAACAATCAAAACACGATAAATCCCGACATTTAGATATCCCTTTATAGAATATCCATATATAACTTTCATTCACAATTCTCTTATGATCTCCCGAATCTTAAAAGTACAGTCTGACAATATTCAAAAACATAATTTTCATAAAACGATTAATATGGAGCAAAATAAGTTGACGCAAAATTGTTTTCTGATGATAACTCCCAAACTTTTTTAAGCAGATTTGATATTACTGGGATCAACGGAACAAAAAGATTATAATAGTTTTAATTAAATATAGTTGATTTTCTTTTAATATCTTTTAAGAATGTGATGGTGGTTTGTATGGAAATAACTGCAGTATCATTTGTGGCCACTGTGTAAACTCGGAACAGTGTAACCATTTAAACGGAACATGTATGAGCGGTTGTAATGAAGGATATGAAGGACATTTTTGCAATGAAAGTAAGGCACAATGAAAGTGAGGCAGATTAGAATCCTACACATTTTCTTCAAAAGTTTTATTACTCTAAGGATTTCTTCAAAATACGATAATAGGATTAATTTTTGATGCCTTATATGCCTTTCAGCCTGTAAAAACGGAACATTTGGACGAAACTGTTTTGAGACGTGTAATAGAACGTGCAATGGCTGTAACAGAACTAATGGTATATGTGAAACTGGGTGTCATCCAGGGTGGAAAGGAGATTACTGTCATGAAGGCTAGTTATCTTTTTCACCTGTTTGTTTTTACCATAAATACACGAAGAACTTTTTTTAGCTTGAAACAATACATATACTGAGTATAGAAATATTAAACAAAAAATCGTCATACGATTTTATTGCATCATCCTTGACATTTTAATCAAGTATCTACCATGGATTTAGAATGCTTGTTATTATCTAGGCATGTTTTGATAAATAATCTGTTCGATAAAACATGTAAACGTCCTATCTAAAATTCACTTTTTGCAAGATTTCTTTTCAATTTAATTTGATTGTTTTTTTTCTCTTCAGAAAATAATTTGATTGCTTCTTGTCTTAATTAAACGAGTTTGGGATTACATGCAGTATAAATGTAACGTAACTTTGAAATCTACACAATACACCTAAAGAAAAAAATGCGACATTAAAAGTCAAAGCTTTAAAAATCCATATCATGAAAATAACTTACACTCACACACTTACTAATAGATGCTTATTATATGAGGGATATTCTTTCCTCCTTTTATTTAAAATGTTGTAAAATTTTTGAATAATTATTGCAGAATGTGATGATGGATTTTTTGGAGAACAGTGTAATACATCTTGTGGATATTGTAAAAACCAAGACGAATGTCAACCAATTAATCGGTCGTGTTTAAATGGTTGTTCTGAAGGATATGAGGGGCAACTATGCAATGAAAGTAAATATGAAAGAATATAGAAGAGACATTTTTTTCAGTTAAGGGGGCCGACTGTAGTTTTAATGTGTGAAAACTACAATAGCGAAAATCTTCATTTTCATATATTACTTACATTATCTTCAGTGTACATGCAAAGTTTGGGTGAAATCTACCGTCTAGGTATTTTTGAGCGATCGTCTCAACATATAGGTACATTTACTATAGGATTATATAGGAAAATGCCAATTTTTAGCACTTTAGAGCAAATTATAAAAATACTACAATAGATATTTTGTTCAAACTATAATGTTTGATGAGTAATACTTTATTATACAATATATGTAAGAAACACAAAATTCTACCGTCTTGTTTCCGGAGGGTGAATCTCAAAATGCTGAAAATTAAGCAAATTTTTCTATTTTTATTGAGTACTACAAAATATGACGTTGACAATGGATTCACATGAACACATAATAAAAATATTGGAGATATTCTCAAATTTATATGTTTTAAATTTCAAGAGCGTATGTTTATTACTTTTTCTTAAATAACATTTTTATTACCCCTTTCTTAAAGAAGTACAGATTATCATAACGTCAAAAAACTCACTGCTACTACGTCAACCTACCTATCAATTGCAAAATCGGTTAAAAAATCAATTATATCAAATTTTGTTACATTTTTATACCTATAATTTCTTAATTTTGTTTATTTTTAATAATTAAGCGAAAAAAGTTCCATTAAATCAGTAAATACGCTTCATTTTACTATGATGCGCGAAATATTGTGCATTGAAAACTATAGTCGGCCCCCTTTAACTGGTATATTCTGGAAAACACAGTTCATGAAAATTTACGGACAATTGAGAGTTCAGTAATAAATAACTTCTTGATAACATAAATTACACTTCTAATAGAAATGTTATATTTTTTTCTTCTTAAAACGTCTAGCCTGTTCTTATGGATTCTTTGGAGAAAATTGTCTCAACACCTGTAACGATACATGTTACGGGTGCAACAGAATAAATGGTGTTTGTGACAATGCGTGTCATCCTGGTTGGAAAGGAGAATTCTGTCATCAAGGTAAAATAAAAAAATATATATATTCTCAAAATCTCAAACTCAAATAAGAAATATCAGGATCAGCTATTTTATCTTCTCTTTTTTCTATTCATTCATTTACTCATTTTTTCAAAAAAGTTTTGCCATAGCCAGAAACATGAGAAAGGTCTAGAAATATACGTTATAATAATGATAGTTATCACTGAGGATTTTTTTTGTGTGTGATTTTTCAACAACTTTTTCCTTGTCAAATTTTACAAAGATTAAAAAGAAATAAGCTATTACACAGATTTTTTATTATTATTATTTTAGAAAAAGAGACTGAATTAATGCATTGAATTTGTTCTAGAATGCTATGGTGGATTTTTCGGAATTAACTGCAGCATACTTTGTGGAAACTGTGTTACCGCAGAACAATGCCATCCGATTAACGGAACATGTTTACACGGTTGTGATGAAGGACATAAAGGGATTTTCTGCAATGAAAGTAAGTGGTCAATTACGAATTTTCAAAATCTTTATAAAATTACTACTGTAATATTTAGACATTTATATCATAAATGTTTGCTTCTTTATATTACACTTTAGCATGTGAAATTGGAAGATTTGGGAGAAACTGTATAGAGATCTGTAACAAAACATGTGATGGTTCTACATGTAACAGCACAAACGGTAAATGCGATAATGGGTGTCATCCGGGATGGAAAGGAGATTTCTGTCACGAAGGTATACGTTAAAAAAGTATAATAATAAAAATCAAGACTGCCTTGATTTTAAATTAGTCATTCCCTTTTAGAGAAATTGGGATGGCTTTAGTGGAAACAATTATAAATGGTAAATAATCGGTAATATGAAAAAACAACTTTAAGTATGTTAACATATTTATGCATACAAAGAAGTAATTTTCTTCAAAAGGAAATGATTAATAGAACATGTATCATAATGTAAAGAACTATATGCGGTATATTGCATATATTTGCCCCCACAAAAGTCAAATTTTGAAAACTTCCTGAAATGTGCTAAATTCAATAAATTGTATGAGAAATATAAATTAACTGAAAATATTATAGTTTCAAAGCAGTGTTTTCACAATTTTTGTTTTTATGACGTCACAAACTACTCCGATTTTATATCCTTTTCCAGAAAGAGGACAAAATGGACAAAATTTCAACAATTTTAGCTTTAAAATTTATAGAGCGCAAGTTTGTTCAGGAACAATATTTACGTATTTCATTGATATTATCATTCGACACATTATATCAAAATCTTGATCCAGAACACACATGCGCTCGGTGACTTTTACTCAAAATATCGACGAAATATGTACATGTTTCTGTAGAATTTATAAAAAACTGAAATTAACGTCATGTTTGTGACGTCATTACGTAAATATGACGTCATTACTTATGAAAAGATTCAGTGCTTTGAAGTCAGCATATACCCCCCTGTTTAAGAACTTAATTCAATATATCTCCATCAAAGTTTGATTTGGGGGGGAAAATATTGGTTATTACCGAATAAAGTTCTTTATTCTGGTCAATGTAGCAAACCTTTAATCAAAGCACATTAAGTAAAAAAAATGTGCCAAATAAAAAAAAAAAGGTACTTTGGAAAAAAAATAATGGAAATTTATCTAGCTAAGTGGTAGTTACCATATAAATATTCAGGCATCGTCAGGTAGGGAAACTACTAGTTGTATCATCAAGGAATGAATGAGACCATTGTTTTAGATCTGAAATTTAACATCCTGAAGGAAACAAAGTCAGGTTGATCTTATCAAAAGGCAATGATTCTGAAATTGACGAAACCGTTTCTTATTTGTTAAAAATAATGACTTTAAAAGAAGGCTTAGGTAAAATAGGAATTCAGTATATTACTAGTACTTTAGGCCAAAAAATGAAAAAAGTATTTATACATTGTGCTCTGTAAAGGAAATCTGTGGACAGTAAAGATACTCTTTGCAGGTAGATAAAGTGTCATAGAAGTATATGAATTAAAGTTTGAATGTTTCACGAACTGTGGGAATTAGGTTTGTTCAAAAACATTGGAGAATTGTTTTTCATGTGAAGTAGTGAATGTTGTTTTTAAGTAAGTTTCTTGAACGGCAAGACAAAGTTGAACAAGGTGTCCCTTTGAAACGTTAAGTCATAGATTTTTCTCTGCTTAATAGCCTGAGTTAATGTGTTATTTTTCATCTCTAAAGACTGTGATGATGGGTTCTATGGTAAGAATTGTAACATGACTTGTGGATATTGCAAGGATTCAGAGGATTGTTACCCAATAAACGGGACGTGTTTAAATGGATGTTCTGGGGGGTATGAAGGAGAGCTTTGCAACAAAGGTATGTCAAAAACAAAGTAACAGAAGAGTTGTATTTTAAAACATGATATTAAAATCAAAAAACAGAATAAAGCTATTTTTAAAAAAAAATTCTTAAAGCATGCAGTCAGGGATATTTTGGAGAAAACTGCGTCAGTACGTGTAACAATACATGCAGAATGTAACAGAACAAACGGGATTTGTGAAAATGGTTGCCATCCTGGTTGGAAAGGCACGTACTGCCATGAAGGTAAATACTTACCTTTCACAATTTCAGAGTTTAATATCCTCGACTGCTTTCGGCGAAAAAAAAAATAATAATAGAATAATAAAAAAAAGAACTATATTAAAATTTGTATCTTAAATCACTTTCATCCTCTGAAAAAAATCTAGCAAAATTCAATGTTACTACCATCGTTTGGCTGACAATATATTGTTTTGATCTTAGAATGTATTATTGGATTTTATGGAGATAATTGCAGTAGGGTATGTGGAAAATGTTGGTGGTCAGAACAATGTCAGCTAAATAATGGAACGTGTGAAAATGGGTGTGATGAGGGTTTTGAAGGAATATTGTGCAATGAAAGTAAGATTTGTTCCCAGATGTCCTTTTCATATTTAATACAAAACTATGCATATTCTTTTTTTATTTCTCTTTTTGACTTTATTGCAAAAACATATGAAAAATATGATTTGGTAAACAAATGATATTTTTTACAGCATGCATGAACGGAACATTTGGACGAAACTGTCTGGAAACCTGCAATAGTACATGTAGAGGATGCAACAAAACAAACGGTATCTGTGACAATGGGTGTCATCCTGGTTGGCAAGGAGAATTCTGCGATGAAGGTGAGGGCTTGAAAGACAAAGCTTATTTTTCTTTTTACCAAGAAAGTCACTTGCAAGCAACATCCGATTTCCGATTCCATATTACCATATATTGAAAAGTGGATTACGTTGCCAAACTTGAAGAGGCCAATAAAAAAAAAATCAAACATTCGTACAAATTCTTCTCTTAAATAAGCATTGCATGCATGTGTACTTGTATATTTTATAGTCTTAATAATGAACCTGTTGGCAAAAAATGTTACCTATCATAGGGTATCGAATTGGCTACCTTGTTTTAACTTGAATGATAGGTCCTGATTTATAATAGAATGGTTACACATAGTATCCTTGATCGATTCATAGGGTTCACCGGGGGTTTACCAGTCAACAAGGAATATATTCTCTCCCTGTGCAGTTTATCAGACATCTGAAATTTCCAGATATTCTTGTTTAAATCGTCTTCATTCATATATTTATTTTCATTGTTTATATTTTTCTAAAGATTTATCACTTCTTGTTATTTCCACGTTTTATATTAGCCTCTTCCATTATATTAATAATTTTCAGAATGTGTTGATGGTTTATTTGGAGATCAGTGTAATATGACTTGTGGATACTGTAAAGATTCTGTGGAATGTTTTCTAATAAATGGAACATGTTTAAATGGTTGTTCCGAGGGATCTGAAGGGCAGTTTTGTAATGAAAGTAAAAAAAAATACATTATTTTGATATGTATGCGTATAAGAATTAATTGAAATAAATATTGTGCGATTCTGTAAACAAAACAAACAAACGAATAATATTTGCAACCGTACAAAAAAATGTGTATTTCATATTTCTATTCTACTTTTTATTCTGAAGCTTGCATAGAAGGATATTTTGGAGAAAACTGTGTCCACGAGTGTAACAATACATGTAGAGGATGTAACAGAACAAACGGTGTGTGTGAGAACGGATGTTTTCCTGGTTGGAGTGGCGATTATTGTCATCAAGGTAGAGGAATTTGATCCATTATAAAATTAGTTTCATTTTCCAATATTTGAATTAAATAAAACCGACATAATAAGGGAATAACTTTCTGTAATTAAGTTATCTAAGAGGTGACTTTAACATTATTTAAATGTGACTGAATGGAAGGACTTCGTCATAGTCATCTTCTCATATCATATGGTGACCATTCAGTTGTTTTATCCTGTGATTACTAAAAACAAATAAAACAATATCGTGTCATACTTAGCCATGGAGAGAAAATTAAACGAACTAACTATTGTACAAAATAAAAACCTTGAAATGCTTTTTTTGTTGATTGTTGCTCTTTTTGATCCTTTATCAGAATGCAGAAGCGGATTCTTTGGTAATAACTGCAGTACTCCTTGTGGACACTGTATATACTCAGAACAATGTCACCATATTAACGGGACTTGTATTTATGGTTGTGATGAAGGCTATGAAGGAAACTTTTGCAACAAAAGTAAACACTAATTAATATTAAATATGTATCTTTTAAGAGAATTATTTATTTTATACAATCCAATTATTTTCCACATATCTTTTTGACAACATTTTGTTTTTACTGCTGTACTTGACAGCCTGTGAAGTAGGAACATTTGGACGGAATTGTTTGGAGACCTGTAATAGTACATGTTATGGATGTAACAGAACAAACGGTATCTGTAAGAATGGATGTTATCCAGGATGGAAAGGGAATTACTGCCATGAAGGTAAGTTAGTAAAGGATGTCACTTTTTTAAAAAAGTTTGCTACATGTATTTAACATTTCACCCTATATCATTTCAATACTTGTAATATATATAGTTTCATAATTTCTTATATGCATATAGTCTATGCATGCGATAGGTGATGAGCAAGAAAACCAAACACCAATTTCAAGGTTAATTCGGTTTTCAATATCTATTTTATTTCCTATATAACGAAGATGAATATCTGATCTTTCAAATCTTACGTAAAATAATACAAATCAGCCCGTCTGAAAGAGAAAATTTCTTCAACATCATCAAATGCAACGTGTTATTTAGCGCAATAATACATGTAAATTCTTTTCAACATTTAGTATGTGATCTTCGATTTTTTGGCGAGCACTGTGAACTGAATTGTGGATACTGCAAACATTTAAATGATTGTCACCCAATAAAAGGGACGTGTTTGAGTGTATTTTCTGCTGGATATGAAGGACAATTTTGCAATAAAAGTATTTTAATAACATTAAAAAACACACACCCTTTTTTATATTATTTTAATGATATATATTAGACTGTGTATTAAAATCTAAAAAAAAAGCTTTGCAATTACTTTTTTCTTTCTTTTTTTTTTCTTATTATAAAGCCTGTGTAGACGGATACTTTGGAGAAAATTGTGTGTTCAAATGTAACAGTACCTGTAAAGGGTGTAACAGAACAAATGGCATCTGTGAGAATGTATGCCTACCTGGTTGGAAAGGATTGTACTGTCATGAGGGTAAATAAATTAGTATCAATCATGATTTACTTTTTCTTATAAAGTATATCATCCTTTATTTTAGTCAACATCATTTAGAGCGAATGTTTACAACCGATTCATTGGAATAAGGACCAACTTCCAACTAAACCTTTTCGGCAAGGATGATAGCTTCAATATTTTTATCTTCAATGCTCCTAATTTATGTAGCAATTTCGCGGTTTTAGTTGCATATGGGGATAAAGCTTTCCAACTAGATACGATATGATACTCAAGAGCAGACCCCCATTTTTTTAACATAGGCTACTGGCAATTGAACGTTACATTGACGGAATACGTGTATCAATATTCACAGGTGGGTTTAAAAAAACAAAAATGATAAGATTATAGAGATGACCTAGTCCAAAATAAAACATTCTGAAAAAAAAAATTATAGTGTTGTATCCCATTTTAGTCCTTATTTTCTCTTTTTGCACAACTATTCCATTTTTTTCGAATTTTCACATTTCCCCTTTGTGCAATGGCTATTGGAAAAATTAACGTGATTGTATATTCAACCTCTCGTACAGTGTAAATAATGAAAAATTGGACCAAATAAGTTTACAATGTTTGAATTTAACTTCCTAATAGTTTTAAACATTTTTATGAATGTTTCTGAATGTCATTTGCATGGTGTTATGTCATTTTAAGAAAATAAATAACTAATTTATATTTTTTTAATCCTTGTGTTTCCATAAATTGCAGTATAAATAATGAAAAGGTCAGGCGATTATTATTTTTTTGTATGCGTGTGTGAAACTAAATTCATACTAATTTCAGATTGTGATGATGGATTCTTTGGCGAAAATTGTAACAAGGCTTGTGGATTCTGCAAGAAGTCTGCGGATTGTAGCCCTAAAAATGGGACGTGTTTGAATGGATGCTCTCAGGGATATAAAGGACAGCTCCTCAACACAAGTAACCAAAACACCAAGCATATATATATTCATAAATTATATATTTGATTTTTTTTTTCTAAGATATTAAATTTAAAAAATCAGGGTTCTCCATGAGCTGTTTTATTGTGTTGCTCCCGACACACTTAAATTTTCTCCAACACAGTAACGGTTCAAATTTAATGCGTGCGACACAGTAAAAATTTTGCCGACACAGAAAGATCTGTGATAATCAGAAAATCCAACCATATTAATTCTCTATAACTGAAGCTTTAATCAAACAAATCTAACAGTAAGAGCACTTAATTAGTACTTAATTAAGGCTTCTCCTCACATAATCAAATATCTCCTTGACCCTCGCCGGAGTTTACGCATGAAGGAATAACGACAAATAATTTGTTTTTACACTTCTAGTAACAGTTAATTGGTATTTGAATTTGAAATACATCGTTTTTATTTTTTTTTTTTTTTTTTTTTTTTGATGAATAAATGTTTTTTTTTCTTCAGAGCCACGGCTCTAGAATTATGTTGACACTGAAAGTTATAATTAAACATCGTATCGAAATCAATTGATGTAAATAAATTGTTTCTCAGCTATGTTAAGGACCGATATGGAAAATGTGACCTTTGCACCGTTTTAATATGTATTGCTTCTTTTAAAAAAAAATTAACAAAGCAATTGAATACTTGTAGAAAATGTAATATTGCCATCAATAATGGATAGGACTTGGCCGTAGTTATTACCAGTTATATCGCACGTATCAGCTGTTTGTCACGTGACTTGTATAAAAATAGAATTGTTAAGATGAATGTAGGAAATGAGGATAGTGCAAGGGCATACGCTTGTTTTTCCAGAAAAAAATTGATACACATTAAAAGAGGTTTATATCCTTTTCCCAAAAAGTGCTGGGAGCTAGTCAGTGCTGTTTGCGAAGTACTTAAAATTTTGCCGAAAATGCTTATAATAGCTATAAATTTCCACTTCACTTAAATTCTGTTATAAATAAAATTAATGTTATGCAGACCAGGATCAGCTCCCAGCACTTTTCAAAATACACTGTATACACTATATGAGCAATAAATGTTCCAAATTTCAGCTCAAACAAAATAGGCTCTGCCCTTGCACTTTTGATGTAAATCACGAATACGCTCATCGTTTTAGCGATATTCTCGATATTCATTATCCCTGTGCAGCTTCAATGCTACTAGATAAATTCATATTCTATACACATTGTATTTAATAAATTATTTTCTTTTAGTTTTAATGATTAGGTTTAAAAATTAGCAATGGTATCATATTTATTTAAGCATTCTTGTAATTATTAAACCAGTGAATCTACTCCTCTGGATCACTTGTGCTGCGTCATGTCAAGGCTGATGACGTCATATTTGACAATAGGCTTTCTTCTATTACTCGACTGTATCGCTATCAAGTATTGCAATTTTACAAGATTTTAGTAATAATCGATAAAATAAATAAATTCAAGTTGTTATTTACACATGATCATGTCGTTGATTAATTTTTATGGCTTGTTAAATTTCAAAGACGTCACAATTAAACTTCCAATACGATGTACAAGGAATGTGAACTCTGACCTTCCTTAACATAGCCGAGTTTATATTAATTTACATGGAACTATCAAAAGTATTCTGAAGATTTATTTTTGTAATTCGGTTATTTAATCCAGAAAACTGAAAAAAATAAATTGACTTTCAAAAATAGTAAGTAGTTTGACTGTATTGACCAGAATTTCCTCTGCTTTTCAGGACATGCTTTTTACTTTTATCAATATGTACAACCATACTATTTGTGTAACAAATCAGTGATTTAAAAAAAAAAACTGTGCTATATTCCTTTGTAATTATAATGAATAGTGATTCAATCGCGAATTTGATCGCGAAAATACCGCAAAATTTTAGTGATTCGCGTAAACTCTGCAACACAGTAAAATTTCAAATCATGGAGAACCCTGATAAATGTTATTCTCATTTATCTTAGTTTTCAATTAACTGACGAACTGAATATTGACAGCCGCCTCCGTGTATATGTTGTTTTAATTTTTCAAAAAAATGCATCTGAAATAAATAGGCATATCTTCGTAAGCATGTCGAGATAGATTCTTTGGAGAAGATTGTGTATACAAGTGTAATGATACATGTCAAGAGTGTAACAGAATAAATGGTTCCTGTGGAAATATATGTCATCTTGGATGGAAAGGAGAATTCTGTCATGAGGGTAATCATTTATTCATTTTCACTAACATTTGTTTAAAGCGTTTACTTCTATAGGTGATATCAATGTTACAAACCCGATGTTTTGATCATAGCTATCTTTTTTTTAATATTCGTTCGACTAAATGTACAAATCATGTCCTAGTGAAAGTAAAATAAAACGTATTTAGACGAAAAAAATGCAATCTTTTTATTCTAACATGTATATGACTTTATAAATAATACTGTAGTGTGTGACTTGAATTGGTATGGAGCTGGTTGTAACGAATCCAGTGGTAAATGTTCAGACAAGGGAATTTGTCATCCCATCAATGGTTCCTGTGATACTGGTTGTGTATCTGGCTACCACGGAAATAAATGTAATCAGGGTAAATAATTCTAAATGACATATTTATGAAAAATATGTTTAAAGATTTTTTTTGCTAAACATCAATAAATGTTTGAGTCGGTTTCTTGTAGTTTGTGAATTTGGGTTTTATGGTCCTGACTGTAAAAGTGCATGTACATGTAGTACGTTTTGTAAAGTATCACGGGACTGCCATCACGTGACTGGTGTTTGTTATTCGGGCTGCAAAGCTGGGGTACAAGGAAATCAATGTCTATTTGGTAATTTATTTTTTTTATTGTTTTATATTTACCGATCATAATAATCAACTTCATTTAAAAGATTTATTTTTCTTCCAGTCCAAGACGGCGAAAACGTGTCCCAAGCAAAATTCAATGGTGTTCTGATTGCGCTTTGTGCCACCCTTTTTGTAATATGTATTTATGTACTGTACAAAATACTGAAAAGGTTAGAAATTGTGTTTCAAAATTTTACATGATCATTTCGTTTTTAAATGCATTATTTTCTTTATTATGATTTTTAAAGAGAATGGGTTTTCTTCTAGTAGGATGATTCTTTCGAGAAAATTGATTGACAACTCTTATTTGGTCGACGATTTTACCATTCCTCAAAAGAAAGATGTAGCTCTGATCAAGAAGGACGATCATGCAATAGAGTTACATCACGGAAATAAAGACACGTTGAAATTGGCGTTATCTTCTAAATACGATACAAAGCTTTAGGCAGTTTTCTTAAACGGGAAATTATTTTCCAATTATACAATTAGATTTATATTCCTTATCAATTGTCTAGCACAAGCAATTATCACGGAAATTTTGAATATGTAGTTTTGTTTTCTATTTTCTTTTTATTGATTTTCTTTATCATATTTTATAAATTTGCTAAATTCAAAGTTGCATGATAAGATCTCATTAATGATACCTAGCAAATTTACAATTTAAAAATATATTTTATAGAAATAAATTCTTTCAAATGATGGAAGGCAAGGAGAACGTTTTATCATTATATATTTAAACTTGTAAAACAAATCGTCCTTAAAAATAACATTACAGTATACATGTCAAAATGTATTCAAAAAATAAAATGAGACAGATTGGCAGAGAGCTTTTTTTCCTTTGTAATTACTATTTAAAATCAAATACCCTCTTTTTACATTTTGTTATTCACCTGTACGTAAGAATTATAAATATGTAAATGTGTATATATAAATTATAGGTATCTTTAATGAAACTTGTATTAAAAACGTCAAAGATTTTAACAGACAACAATGTACAAGTGAAATTCTCGAGAGGAAGGTTCACCAACAAACAAACAACCAATCAAACTTAGAATATAATATCTCTTTACTTACAGTTAACAAAATATCGAGTAATTATTATATTAAAAAAACTAATATTAGGGTGAATAAATTTATAATATATACATGCAGCATAATGTTGAGAATATTATTTAAGTATGTCGTAGTTGGAAGGCGAGCAGACATCTCCAAGTTCTTGATATTCGTCCTTTAGATTATTTTCATATTCAACCATAGATAGGGGAGTTGTTTTTGCACCCTTTCCAGGATAGGAGGAGGTACCTGAGAAATTACTCTTTCTGAAACTGACTCTCTTAAACCTGCAAATTAAACTAAATATGCAGTTGAAGTATGATATTTGAATGAAAACCTCGTATCATTGCAAAAGAAATAGAAAAATAAACATACCTTTTAACTATTTTGTACACAGTAAAAAGTCCAATAAGAAAAAATAGAAAACAGCAAACACCGAAAGCAGAATAGAATTGTTTGGTTAGGTCTTCCATTTTACCCTGTATTTGCTCATCCTCCATATCTTTGAAGAAACAGTACCCTTTATAAATTCTAGATTTAAATCAGGTTAATTATTGGTTTTAAGTAGAAATTGACAGATTACCTTACCTACCTTTCATACAATCGATTCCTTGCCATCCATTTTTACAGCCTCCTCGACAAATTCCGGAAACATGATGACAATCACGTGAATTTTTACAATAGAGACTACACTCTTGTCCACAGTTAGCCCCAAAATACCCATACATGCAGACTACCAAATCAAAAAATATAACAAAATAAAGATAAAACAATTTCGAAAAAAGAGTTCATAAGTGACCATGTGAAATTTCAACAGAAATCACATGGGTGCAAATGAGTCGACATTTCGTTAAAAATAAAAATATGATGTTTGGTATGCCATGTACAAAAAAGGTTTGCCTTAGAATGCTGAAATAGAATGCATGTACCTTCATTACATTTCTCCCCAATATATCCAGGATCACATGTACTCTGACATGAACCGTTGACATGATGACATTGTTTCCCGTTCAAACACTGACCACAACTCATATTACACTCTTCTCCGTAGAAGTTATTCAAACACTCTGGTGATTAATAAAATGTTTATAAATGTTTATAATGAAATCTCTCCTGTACATTTGTAATATTACTAATAAATATAATACAGCTGTATATTTAATGTAAAGAAGTACCAATTACATGTATGAGGTGAGGTAATTATCTGATTTCCTTACGTTCTGAACAGAGTTTCCCATCCCAACCGGGTTGACAACCTTTCTCACATATCCCATTTCTTTTGTTACATCCTTTACATGCATCGGTGCACTTTAGGACACAGTCTTCTCCAAAGTATCCATCACTGCATGCTTTCAGGTTGAGAAAATTATTTGAGGTAAATTTTATGATTGCAGATCTAACACTCATTAATGTCCTTTTGTAACCACAGCTGAATAAAATCCATACAAGAACATAACATAACATACTTTTATTACAGTCATGTCCTTCGTATCCTGCAATGCATCCGTTCAGGCAAGTTCCATTTATCGGTTGACAATCATTCATTCGTTTACAATGTCCGCATGTCTCGCTGCAATTTTTGCCAAAGAATCCATCAATACACTCTGAAATAATTGTCAGTTACATGTAAGACTAGTTCAAATAAAAACGTTTGACTTTCATAAAACATTTCCAAAATGAATTCAACATCTATTTACAATGTCCGCATGTCTTGCTGCAATTTTTGCCAAAGAATCCATCAATACACTCTGAAATAATTGTCAGTTACATGTAAGACTAGTTCAAATAAAAACGTTTGACTTTCATAAAACATTTCCAAAATGAATTCATCATCTATTTTGGCATCAAATTCAATTGTGATGGATGGAATGCATCAAATATTTTTATATTGAAATAAATTTCCCTTTTCTTGGTATACGTATTTACAGAATTACCTACGAAGGAATACAAGTGGTTACAACATAATTAAAGTTTAAGACGTATTGTTAACTTAATGTAATTTTGATAATCTTTCACCTTCGTGGCAGTAGTCCCCTTTCCATCCTGGATGACATCCTGTTTCGCATCTACCATTTGTTCTGTTACATCCATAACATGTATTGTTGCATTTATCATGGCAGTTATGTCCAAATGCCCCATCTTTACAAGCTATAGATATAATAACATATTACAATGAATAAATACTGACATTTTTTTTTACATAATACATATGAAAATATAAAAAAATAGGATTGAGGGAAAAGAAGAAATGATGAAAACACAAAAAACTCTAAAAATTGTCATATTATTTATTAAAGCTTTTATTTCTTTCAAAATGCTTCAAATTTTTGAATTATTGAAATATATCAGGAAAAAAATAAAATATTTATGATGTTCAAAATTGCACAATTCTACAGCCATAATTTAATTATCATTTTATTGTAAATTTTTGAATAATGATCAAAAAGTAAGCTGATAAAATTATTTTTACTTCACTGAACATGACTTTAGTTTTTCTATGAATATATATTTTTTAAAAAGTCGGATTGTTTTTTCCGTGAATAATACAACAAATTCATTGAAATCTTACTTTTATTACAAAACCCTCCTTCATAGCCTGCTTCACAACCATTCATACAAGTCCCGTTATTTGGTTGACATTGTTCCGAGTTTAAACAGTTTCCACATATCATGCTGCAATTATTTCCGAAGAATCCCCCGTTGCATTCTTGAAGGAAAATAAAATGTCAGTAAATCAAAACGCTCTTCACAATAATTGACAGTCGTGTATTTTCCCATTTAAACGATAAAATTTCAACTCTAACTATTTACTTTCGAGTGCTTTGAACCAATGGCAATTATAAAATGTATGTTCTAAAGTACAAAAAATCCCTTGATTAATTGCAATTGAAATGTTCTTATAAAAAGAGTTTTTAATTTCTTTTTCATAATTAAGCTATATATGCAGACAATTATTTTAATAGATTATGTTTAATTGTTTAATTGGAAAATGTTTTATATGCTCTTACTTCCTTATATAAGTTTGATGTTTTTACCTTCATGACAGTATAATCCTTTCCAACCAGGGATACATCCGTTTTCACATACACCATTTGTTCCATTACACCCCCTACATGTCTCGTTACATTTGAGAAAACAATTTGTCCCAAAGTATCCGTTTGTGCAAGCTTAATTTAAAAAAAAATGGTGTTAAAGTTTTGTGTTAAATTATTTTGTTTACATTTTATACACATTGATAAATACAGTTATCATTATCAGCTTTTGCTTTAATCCACGTGTCAAATTGTCATTTATACCCCCACCCCCAAATGAGCATATATTTAAACTTGTCTTATTCTAGGTTCATTGATCGATAAGATTATATTTACTTAACATTAATTATTAGAAAAGATCTGCAAAAAAATGCATAGTAAAATCCGGTTTAAATAAACCTTTGTTGCAGAAATCTCCTTGCCAACCCGGGTTACAACCATTCTCACATATTCCATTTGTTCTGTTACATCCTTTACATGCATTGTCGCACTTTTCGACACAATTTTCCCCAAAGTATCCATCACTACACGCTGAATGTTAAAAAAAGAGGTTGAGAAAGGTCTTCCGATTAAAGGTGCATATGTTCGATTTGATGACTAAGCCTTTTCAGTCTATGTTTAAGTTTACTTTTTTTGCAAAACTCCCCCTCATATCCCTCGGCACATCCACTCAAACATGTCCCGTTTATTGAGTGACATTGGTTCCTTTCTTTGCAATGACCACAAGCTAGACTACAACCATCACCATGAAATCCACTATTACACTCTAAAGTTGTTTAATTTAACGTACATGTATTAATTTACATTTATTATGCATCGTACTGAAGTTTCTCCGCTATTGACAAACGTCTAAAATTTGAAGAAGTCACTTTCTGTTTTGAGTTATTTCCTTTGAATGAAAATTTATAGGCTTTCGTTTCCTGACAAAGGCTCAGAGACGGCTAAAGCTGGAGCAGAAATTTTACTAAAGAGCCAAAAATTACTCATATTTTGATTTTTATCCTGTAAACTAAAAATATTTTGTACAAAAATTTAGATTATAATTTGTGTAGAATAAAAAGATCTTTCAAATGCTATCTCAGAAAAAAGGGCTAACCCCTAAATTAAGGGATCTAGAGGGGCCAAAAGTTTTTTCCAGATATCTCAAAAAGCATTGAGAATTTGTTATACATGAAAGAAGCAAAATAGTTGAAAATCTCTGGTAAAATCTCCTGATGTCATCAAAATACGTCCTGTGACGTCACTTCCGACCAAACCAAAAGTAGTCCGAAACTGCATATTTTTGCGGTTTTTTACATGTTTTGGGGAAATATTTGTCTCTGGAAGCATGAAACTTAATTTTCCGTCTATCGACGTCACTTCCGGTCAATCAGGAAGTAGCAAAAATTGCTTACTTTTGCAATGTTCAACAAATATTTGGAAGATTTAATTCATTACAGACGTCATTTCTCTCTTTTTTTAAAAAAAAACTTTCGGTCAAACAGGATGGAAGACCTACTCGTTGCTTTGAAAAGAGCTTTTTTCTAGTTTTAATACATTTTCATGTTCATCGAAGATTTTCTAAGTTATGTTATTTGTATTTTCATTTTAAAAAGATTTTTTTTTTATCACGAAATTTATTCAATTTCAAATTTACTAATTTACCTATTCATTCCATACAAACATTACACCAGTACTTATTTTCTGTTTTACAAGGAAAATTATTAATATGACAGCTATCATTGTTTATTCTTTTTACTTATATAACAAAGAGTAATTTTTACAGGCTTTACCTTCATGACAGTAAGAACCCCTCCAACCGGGAATGCAGCCTTCCTCACATTTACCATTTGTTTTGTTACATCCCTTGCATGTATTGTTACATTTGAACAAACAATTTAGTCCGAAGAACCCCTCACTGCATTCTTTAAATTTAAGAAAAGGAAATTAAAATCATATAAAATCACTTATATTCATCTACAAAATGTTAAGAATAATTGACGAAATCGGTTTTCGAAGAACATTCTCCAGATTCGTTCTTCAGGCAATATAAGATTGTTAAAAGGATATACCGTTTGATATACTCCTGGGAAAAGTATTGAATAGTTTACATCTTTTTGACTAGTACCAAAAAAAATATGACGTAAAAACATTTTTTGAAAAGGTTCTTTAAACAGTACAAACTTGGTGCAGAACAGTCACACATTTTAAAATTACAAGAAAAAATGTGACACAACACGATCATAATATTCTAGAATATTCCATCGATCTCATTATATCGTTCACGTGTAAAATTGTACCTATAAACCCCTCCCACAATACCAACAATACCAATCTCTGCATGCATAGTATTAAAAAGTTTCTAAAATGTTGGATATGGAATCTTAATTTATCTTTATAGGCAGTTATTTCATGTTGGCATCGTTCAGCGTAACATGAACGAGCGTGTGCCGTAGAATCGCGGATAGAGGAGATGAACCTTACATTAAAATTTCGATACCAACTGCAGGACGTTAAATGTGGTATTTTGGTTTAGATTGTATAAATGAATACGCCGAATCCTAGTATGTGCTGGTACGAAAAAGATCTCTCATTGCGCAATTGTGCCGAACATAGCTATAAATGTGTAACTCTAAATTGCAAGCATTGGCGTCTTCCCATGAGTTTCTAGAGGGCTAAAGATACAAGTTATTTTTATATACGTCTTTTAAAGTAGGGATTTTCAAGTTTTACATACCATACTTTCATTGCACAGTGTATCTTTATATCTCTAAAAACATCCATCTCGATTAATTTCATTCATAGAATGGCATTCATTCCTCTGAATGCAATTACCACATGTTTGGTTAAATTTTACACAATAAACCATTATCACACTCTAAAGATCTGTTCAGGTAGAGAATTCATAGAATTTTATAAAGTTAGATATAATTTTGGGGTATGAGGCATATGTAAAGAATACATTTACCGGTGAAGACTTTGAATAGTTTCTTTTCACGAACGATACATCATAATGGTTTTTAGAACAGAGCAGAAGCATTAAAAACAATCTAAATAGTAACAAGCTATATATTAAATATAAATTTCAGTGTATTTCAAATGATAAAATAGTATAAAATTTAACAAAGAGACATGATCATTTAGAAATTCAAGATACCCTCTTCACAAAATTCTCCTTTCCATCCAGGGTAACAGTCATTGTCACAAATTCCATCTGTTCTATTACAGGTTTTACATGTATGATTACAAAGATAATCACAATTTTCTCCAAATGAGCCATCTATACAAACTGTAAAATACCAGCATTTAAGAATTTTGAATGAAAAAGGTGGGCAAAATGAAAGAGGTACGAGGATGATATAATACACAATACAATTAAGACTTGCCTAGTTCACAATGAGAGCCTCTGAAGCCCGGTTTACAATGTTCACAATTTCCTGATTCTATGTTACAAAAATCTTTGCAATTTGTTGGACATGGTTTTGAGCAGTCCCTTCCATAGTGGCTTGGTGACAAACAACCTTATAAGTGATATCCGCACGCAAATTACATTTCTAGTATTAAATCATCATTTTTAAGAAATACTATCATCAAAAAGAATTATTATATTTCTATTCAAAAATCAATATTAACATGTTAACGTAAATTTATTATAATTAACTTTATTATCTTTAACGCCATCATTTCCCTAAATCCTTATAAACAAAATAAATTGCGATGATAAATTAAAAAAGAAAACTCTGTGTAAATATCTTACCGTAGACTTCCACTTCACAAAGTTCAATAAATGCATACGCAGAAGTTTCTGTTCTGTTATCATTTTGTATTGGCCTCTCATTATAGTAAATGACGTATTGTCCATGTACTGGGCAACTGATATTAGCAACGGATGGTATCGTGGCTTTTGTATAGTTAGTGTCGTGGAAACATAAGTGACCATCTTGTATGTTTGTTGAATTCGAAACATAAACATAAAATCCCATAAATCGGGCTGTGAATCCGTTGTTTTTATCTGGAAATATTCTTTGAAAACTGAAGCCCTTTTTTTCCTTTCAAGAATGGATTTGGTATTTGGGATGACAATGTAATATATTAAATTCTTAATCAATGAATATTGCGTTATAATTACCGTATAGGTAATAGTTTACCAATGGCTATCTATCAATTTGATCCGAAACTATTAACGACTATGTCTTCATTTAATATGTAAATCATTTTATAATTCGTTTAAGTTAAAAACAAAATAAATAATGTTTCTCTTATATATATATAATATATTAAGACTTTATTTGTTTGCATTTGTTTATAACATTGTTTAGTGCAAATTAATGTTCCGTGATTTTTAAAGACATTTAATAATCATATTTAAGATGATAAACGGTGCTACACAAACGTGCAATTCAGTATATTCTACCAAATGTTACCCTCAATATAATCTTTACATTTGAAGTTAGAAATATATACTGTTTAAATAAAAAATTCAATAAAAGACTTAATGCTAATGCTTCACTACCGCTATCCCGAGTGAATGCCCTTGAATCACTAGATGGCGATGTCGTCAATATCTAGTAGGTAGTTCCGGTTTCACTTCTGACAACATAACAAAACCTGAAAACGTGGGTTAGCGAACTCTGTTTCCTAATTTATCGACTTTTTCCTAACGCACAGGTAAGTGTATACTACATTTTTGTGATTATTATTGCTAAAACTTTTCATTCCATTCCAAAAATGTACGCAAACAATATGAAAACAGTATCAACGACATTGATAATCAGAATGACATTGCACATCGCATCGATA
>PRKT01000783.1:104985-136541 GCA_003671525.1 Saccostrea glomerata
AATACATGTATCGACAAATGCTACTGACTTGTTTGTATATTTTCTTGTTTAGAATGTACACTGTGAAAAATAAATTATTTCTCTTGATGAAAATAATTTTATCAAAAAAGTTGTGTAAGCATTTTAAGATATTTTAAAATATTTAACCAATGAAGATAGATCATTGCAATGTAATGAATTTTCATCTAAAGCAGAAAGATCTGATTTTTAAATGTGTACAAGAATGTGAAAAATATTGAAAAAGAACACACAAGTGTTTCATATGATTTACATATGATGTCCTTTTCATATGATTCTCATATGTAAATGGCTTGAAACACACTGAAATCATTCATATGAAAATCATATGTAGTTATTTTCATATGATTCACATATGTGGATCATATGTAAATCATATGATTTGCTTCATATGATTCACATATGATGCCCTTTTTCTATGATTCTCATATGAAACCAATCATATGAGAATCATATGATACTCATATGAGAATCATATGTGGCTATATTGCCTGTGTACAAGTGAAAGGTGAAACCTTAAATTTTCTCATCAAAGAGTCATGACCATGGTTAAAGTTGTTGAAAAGAAGGTCAAACTTCAAGGTCAGGGGGTAAAAAAAAAACAGTGTACGTAATAAGATACGTCTCCACTGCTTTGCACATGTTTAGTATGAATTTAAATCCTTATCTCTCTTCATTCAAAATTATTGTAAAAATGACAGTAATGATAAAATTTATTAAATGTAGGTCAAACCTCGTCAAAGGTAGTACGTATATGAAATATGAAAGCCCCGTCTTTTCTTATACCGGAGATATGTTATTTATGACAGAGGGGTAGACGTACAGACCACCAGATAGCCAGACGAATGAAATTTAAGCGGGGCGGGGCATCACAGGCACTGCTAACTGTAGCATTTCCTTGCGGCAGGGAAATGTACCAATACGAGAGAAAAAAAACTCAAGAAGAATTTTAAGAAAATACAATCATCTAGTTTAGTTTAAAATAATTTAATAACATACATTTAAAGTATATCATTGAGGGACTGAGAAAGATTCCAGTTCCGGGAGATCACATCTTTTCTTTTCAAGGCGCAGCTTGAGAGGATCCTGAATCTTAATGACTCCCTTCATGACCTATAATAACTGTATTATTATTATACCTATACAAATTTTAGACATATTTTTAGCAAATTATGCGGACTTGTTGCACATAAAAAATATTTGACGACATAATCGGGCAAAATGAACACATAATATTAAAAATATATAACTTATATGGTCTTTAAAATTTCAAATGAAAATGTTGTAAATTGGTGTCAATTATGAGTGATTTTTAAGGACACATCATTAAGTCACGGAGCTGCAAAATCTTTGACGTCACAGGCATTATAAAATATGTGAGAGATTTCATTTTCTCAACAGTTTCCCAAGAGTTCCTGTCCTGCTGAACACGTTATTACAGGTGACGTAAATTTAGTTCGAAATGAGGACCTTAGATCACTTATTTTAAAAGGTCCTAAATACAGGGAACCCTGATCCTTCAACTGGCGTCGGAATTTAATAAATATTATGGATTCTGTTGAAAATTACGCCAGAAGATGGGCCAGATAAGAAAAAGAAGACGTTGACACCTTGTCAGAATGGATTAAATGTATCTGATCCATGTTAAAGTCACGTATTAACAGATTGAGGGGCAAAATGAAAACCATCTATCTCTCTGTGTTCAATAAACCATAAGTGAAAAAATAATTAGATAGATTACACGATCAGTACGTACTGGTTCCTGCCGACAAAGCAGGTAACAACATTGTCTTTGTTTGTAAGGCTCATTATATAAATTGCATTCTACAAGAACTTGGATTTAATTCTACAAGTGGTAATCCTACTTATACTCATACTTCCCTTTCTAAGGACGAAATTCTTCAAAATCACCTGTCAGTTTTGAATACTTATAATATTCCCCAAAGCCAAAATGAATTTGAACTACCCTATATATATTGGATTCCGAAACTTCATAAGAATCCTTACAAACAAAGATACATTCCAGGTTCCAGGAAATGTTCAACCAAGCCTCTTTCGTTACTTCTCACTAAAATATTGACAGTAGTGAAGGAAAAACTTCAAGAGTACTGTGCAACTATATATTCAAGAAGTGGTGTGAATCAGATGTGCATACTTAAAAATTCTAAAGAAGTTTTGGACAATTTGAAATCACAAGACTTTACAAAAATTAACAGCTTAAAAACTTACGACTTTTCAACTTTATACACAACAATTTCCCACGACAAATCAAAATCCAGGCTTTTTGATATCATTGACAGCTGCTTCTTCAATAAAAATGGAACTCGTAAATTTACTTACCTCGTCATTTGTCATTTGCCAAATTATTTTGTTAAAACAGATTCTGATTGCACACATACATGTAAGTACTCTGAAGTTGACATCAAGAAGATGCTTGAGTTTCTGATAGACAATATCTATGTGGTTTTTGGCGACCAGGTATTCCAACAATCTATTGGAATTCCCATGGGTACAAATTGCGCTCCGTTATTAGCAGACTTATTCTTATATTCATATGAAGCAGGATTTATGCAAAATTTTATGCGTTAAAAGAAATAAACAATTGCTGTGGCCTTCAACTCGACATTAGATATATCGACGACGTATTGTCAATTAATAATGATGATTCCCATTCCTTCTTCGATACGATATATCCTGATGAGCTTGAGATAAGAGATACAACAGAGTCCGACACTTCTGCTTCATATTTGGATATTTTACTTGAAAAAGACACTAATGGTAATCTAACAACCAAGCTATATGATAAACGTGATGACTTTAACTTTTCTATCGTCAACTTCCCTTACTTATGCAGCAATATACCTTCATCACCTGCATACGCAGTATATATATCTCAGTTGATTCGATACGCAAGAGCATGCTCTACGTATGAATAATTTCTTAAACGAGGTAAATCATTGACAAACAAGTTGATGATACAAGAATATCAGCACTCTCGTTTAAAGTAATCATTTCGTTAGTTCTATGGTCGATACAATAACCTTGTCAGCAAATACAATTTATCATTAAGTCAAATGCTGACTGACGTTTTTCATACCAATTGTTAGTCCATTATTTATACACTGAATTGACGACGAATTTTTTCCGCCATTTCCTGATCATGGCAACGAGCAAACGGCGGGTGTGACCGGTCGGCAGGGGATGCTTACTCCTCCAGGGCACCTGATCCCATCTCTGATGTTTCGGAGGTCCGTGTTTACTCTGCTCTGATTTTGTATATTGTTTAATGGACTTTGAGATTGAATACTGTTCTTTATCTCCATACCCTTCTTTACATAGGTCTTACGGACTAAAATTTCAATTTGAGATTTGTGGACGAATGTCACAAAGATACTCATTTACCACATGTTTTATCATGCATATTTTGGATCTATGTTTGCATATCTCGAGCATTACACATAATTTAACAAAAGTGCGGAGCGCTATCAGTTCAGGAGACGCCATTTTCAAAGTCGTTTTCACGGTAATCGCATCAGAGAAAAATCACTTTATTTCTATTAGTACTTAATATATCACGTCAATAATCTAAATATATAATAACAGAACAATTTAAAGATACATTTGAGAAAATTGTCGAAAAATATCGCTAATTATAGAAAATTAATGACTTAAATTGTGGATTCCGCATGTTTTTTCTTCAATTTTTTGCCGTGCTCCGTACCTCTACATCAGCAATATTAACATACCGATGATTCTAGTAGAATTTTTTTTTAAATACAGAAATTTTGCCAAAAATTTATTTGGTATCTTTAAGATAGATATTACTGTGAAATTTCATAATTATATGACGTCTGTATTAGTAAATAATAGCAAAATCCGCGTAAATTTTGTTCAGCCCTTGTTTTTTCAAAATCTGTAAATGAATTTTATTTTTTATTGCATTTATACCAGTGAAATGCTGTAATTCATTCACTGAATAAAAATTATAAATCTTTTCACAGTGTGATTTAAACCATATCAAAATGATATACTGTCACAGTTTGACTAATATCAAAAGTGCGGTAAAACTCGCGATTTTTCTTCCCATAACACAAAGTGTTATAAAAAAAATCTTCTTTGACCTGATGTAAGATAGAAATAGAAAAATAAAACCATTCTGACAGTGAATAAATTTCTAAAAAAGTACATAAAATATGTTGATAAATTCATTTTTACAATGTTTTCATCTCACTTAGCTATGACGTCTCAACCGCTCAATGACATGAAGGCTTTGTCGGTATTACAAAAAATAAAACAGAGGCAAAGGAAAAAATCAAATACTTCAAAATTACGTAAGAGAAAACAATTAGAATTTTTCAATTTTTAATAAAAGATCGAGAAACAGATATATTTGATTGACTTTGTATCTTAGTGCAAACAGGAAAAACTGAGTTATATCCATAAACATTTGATATTTGTTAAATTCCATAGGCTTACTAAAGAACCATATGAAAAGTTCTGTTGTTGCCTCATATAGTGGATAATGCGAGTCATATGCACATTAATTGCTTCAAACAAAAATTGGTAAAATGACATAAAATTAATTGTTCGAACAAATGAAAGGTCAAGCCTCTCTACTTTTTGACCAGACCAGTGCACTTTCAAGCTGTGGTCTATCTGATTAATGAATCCTCAATTATATTTACAGGCATTAAGAATTATGGAGTAATGAACCTTGGGACATACAGGATATTAAGCTAGCCAACGTTTTGGCCAAGCGAACTGTGTTTAAGTCACTATACTTTAAAAGAAAGTCTTTTCTGCATTTCATTTATAATTGTCTTTAATTCCTCATATTTGGTGACCCTTATTTAAATATTAACACTAACATCTTTGTTTTATTTTTGTAATGTCTGTTCCTCACTCTTCTCTAACATACCATGAACAGGTAATTGTACAAAGAATTTAAATTCAAATAAGAATAAACGAATATAATGACGAGACGGGATAAAAATGTTTTGACAACTTATACATTTAATCAATCCCATTACATGTAAACTAAGGTCTCGTGTTGCAGCTGAAGTTGGCAAGAAAAAATCCAATTTGCCAATGGCCCAAAGTGGGAAGTATAGGACATTTTTCTTAGCTCTCCACCGGTTAGTGGTGGCGTCTCCATATGAGTATACAAAAATTTCTCGAGAGGGACGTTGGATTACATAAATAAACAATTGTAGATCGTGAATCAGATTTCCTCATTGTTCATGCATGTTTTCTTCATTTTCTTAATTCTAAAAGAGTAATTCAAAGAGTATGTCTATAGATTAATTTATTTAGTAAATATTGGTAAAACAAAAGAATTAAGTTTTTTTTAACCCAGTTCTATTGCAAATGATACAAATAATACATTAATTCTAGAATATAAGGAACCTGTAAACCTTCTGTGATCTTCTAAATTCTACCCTTCGGAAACCACCCTTATATATACAAAAAAGAAATAATATTACAAATTCCACTTTTGTGCAATATTGAATAAATAAATTAAAACTTTGCGATGGACCTTATTCATTAAACATGACGCAAGTTGCTATTTGCAAAATTTTTAACAAAATTGTGTTTGTATTATCTGTCCTCCAAAACCCCCAAAATGCTAAAGTAGTGTAGTTAACTCAAAGATGCATGTCTTTGAATCGCTAATGAATGACATTTTTTAACAATTATGAATATAACGCTTATAAAATTTGTAATAGGTGTTTTCTTTTATTAATTTCATTTATGAACCGTTTTTTAATAACCAGAGAGTTAATTTAATAACTTCTAGACGTGTCTGAAAATATAATACGTACTAGCTAGTCAATTGTGCATGCTCCACGTGTAGCAAATTAACAGATTAACTTGTATTTTATTGAAAATTATAAAATGGAACATTTTTTTTCTACTACAAAACATATATCTAGATATAAAAATTATATAGCAATCAAAAAGTTATTACACAGCTAAAGACAAAGCTAAGTAGTTTTAGACAACTAAAAAAAGCATAAATGATGAAATTTAAAGTATTTACTGCCAGTTAATTGGTATTTATTTGTAAACATATGAAGAATACATATAAATACATAAGATAATTATTAATGTATTATGGACATCGAACCAAAAGTTGAAATCATTCTTAGATTGAGAATACTTCATTTTTAGATTAACTCCGTTGGAGATGTGCCGTTTTCTTTCATCTTAACATTGTGTCTTCCATAAGAAATAAATTCCCTCATCAAGTTAAGCATGTCTTTCTGATTGGCAAGAAGCTGAGTAAAGACATTCTCTTTACAAGTATCTCCGGAATATCCTGGTTCACATGCACCGTAACAGGATCCGGTCACGTGATGGCAAGGTCTGTGATCTTTACAGTAACCACACTGTCCTTGACATTCTGACCCATACCAGCCATTGCTGCACTCTTAATAAACAAAAAGAAGGAAAATATTCAAAGTGACAAATATCTTACCAAAAATCAAGGTTTGATGGATAATAGTGGTATATATATTTCATATTCTTCTCTGATGAGATACCTGAAATCTTCAAGGCTTAAGCAATAAGCATAAGTCTTGACGATGTATGCTAGAAATGACCTCAGAAGACTGACATAAATTCTAAATTTTAATCTTTTTGAGAGAAAATCATGTGTTTTATGTAAAACTTTGATAAAAAGTTATGGAGCAAAGGGTCAGGTCTGCTGCATTTTAGTCTTTTGGTATATTTTTTAAAACTATTAAATCAATGTAATATATGATTATTTCACAAAAGCGGGTTTTCTCTAGAAATTCCAAAGTAAAATATGGACAACTATTTTCCATTTTATTCTCTTTCTTAAAAATAAAAGTTTCATAGTGTTGCAAATGAAAGTTAACGAGTCGATATGTGTTGTGTGATAGAAATTTCTGCTTGCAGAAAAGACTATGGAAGCCTCAAGAAAAGGAAATGGGAGGAGTTTGACTATGCAAACGTTAAACTTTGTTGTGTAAAATACATTCAATTTCAGTGTTCTAAATATCATAAACATGTAAAAACATAAAGCGTATAATTCTTACCAGTTTCTAAAAGACACACGACACATAAAAAAAAATAATTGGTGGATATAACAAACCTTCCTCAAAGATTGCTAGTATTTTTGCATCTACAGATGTACAAATCAAGACGTATTTCTTAAAAAAAAATAGCAAGGGTGACGAGATCGTTAAATCTTAATATGGCTTAAATTAATTGCATTTTAACTGTAATACTTGTTTAGTGTGCATTTCAAAATCGCTAACGGTCCTTCGAATGAGACCGTATAAATCGAGCCCCCGTGTCGCAGTAGGTGCTGGCACGAAAAAGATCCCTCACTGCTTAAAGGCCCTGAGTGCCGAGCATAGGACAAAATTTGTAGCCCTCTACCGGCTAGTGGTGGCGTCTCCATATGAGTGAAAACTTCTCGAGAGGGACGTTAAACAACATATAATCAATCAATCAATCAAAATCGTTAAGATAATTTCTCGCTATAATTAAAACACCTGCTCTTAAGTACAAATCGCTTATTTGACTCTCACTTAAATGTCTACTTAAGGAGGAACAGGACCTTTAGTTGAAAAAATTCCTGTCAATGAATTTTTTTCGTATTTTTTATATTACTAATTTAATATGTACTTAACATTTTAAAAGGGTCCTGTCATGGGATTTCTTGACTTATTTAAAAGATATCGCCCCACAAATACCGACCTGTTTAGCGTTTGTATGGAGTTTAGATACTTCATGTTTACGGGCCCATAACGGAGTCCATAATGCAATTTTTTACGCACAAACGATAAATATGATTGATAACACTATATGCTCAAATGTTTTAGAATATTCATAGTGTTTAAATAATCTGAAAGCAATTGTTTTAATTTCATACAGTATTTGGGTGGGATAATTTCTGCATTTTTCAAGGTAGCTTCACCGACAAAAACCTCATTTGGAAAAAATTCTGTCAATAAATATTTCTAAATTTACGATTGAATGTCAGTCCTTCATCGTAATTATTTACTGCATAAATATCACAGGGTGAAGCTTACCTCAATATCGCACAGGACATCGTTGAGTTAGATGTAATCATGATAAAAATGCTCCACGTTTGTATTTTCCGAGTGCGGGAAATCAATTGTGACGTCACACGAAAACATAAACATTCAAAATTATCTTAATAGAGAGAAGCTCTGCTAGTAAACACGAAAAAATATTAATTTAAAAAATCTGCTTCAGAAAGTTATCATGATACATTGACTGTGGCCTGTTTATTATGAATTAAAACTGATCATGACGGGTGTGTGTACTTGATCTCGCTGCACTGAGAATTCAAACACTACGTCTATGACGTCACTAACGTCAGACTGCAGAGTAAAGAGAAACAAATGTGTAGTTTGGGCAACTTCACAATATCTAAATGATGGCAAGATCTTTAAAAACTTGATTAATAATAATTTCTAAAATTAAATGTTTAAAAAACAATTTGAGAGTTTAGAATAAAATTACACAAGCATTGTTGATTTTAACAACATTTAACATGTATATCATCACCGATTATGACGTAATATGTCTTTTTAGTCATGTGACATGTTCCCTGTCTCCCCTTAAACGGTATCCGAAATTTATGTACGTAGGTTCAACAACAAAATGGCGTACCCTTTTTACAGAGCAATCCTTCAAAACCCTCGGCACATCCACCCAAACATGTCCCATTTATTGAATTACATGGGGCTTCATTTTTGCAGTTTCTACACTGCGAATTACAGTTGGCACCATAGAATCCTGGATTACATTCTATGAAAAACAAAATTAAAAATTAAAGATTAAATGCATTACGTTCCGTTAAAAGCAAAGATTTTCAGCAAAATACTTAATATAGACCATAAAAAAGAGGAGAAGTGTGATATGACTTATTGCAAGACAATGGGAGCATGCATTATGAGAAGAGGTTTTAGAAAGAATTCTTGAACTGCCAAAATTGAGATACATCATGGTATATATTTCATAGATTTTTAAAAAAAAAACTATTAATGTTATCATCAATTATTATTACTATTATTAATCGCTTTCTTAAAATCTAGTTATCCATATGTGAGACTCAGTACAGTTAATCAGTACAGACAATCGTGACCCGATAACCAGTAAACATACAGGAAGACAATGAAGATAATTTTGTCTTATAATTTGGTTTTATTTCTATACGCAGCTCTGTAAGTATGTATGCATACATGTTTGTAAGGGATCTCTTCCAAATTCGGCAAAAGCAACAAAAATTGATGTTTGTCACCTGTGGTGTTTACAATTAGAATAAAATCGTACAGTTACAAAAGATCGAAAAAAGAGTTCTATTGATTAATTGAGTGTACATAAATATCGTTTAAATTCTCTCTCGAGAATGTTTCACTCAAATGGAGACGCCACCACATTTCATTGGAGTGCTGCAAATGCTGTCTTAGATTTGGCAATCAATTTCATTGAGCAGAGAGGGATATTTTTTGTGCCACCACCTATACTGCAACACACGGTACCTCCATTTATATTGTCTCATCCAAAAGACAGGTTTCCACGTTTCACAGTGGGATTTGAACCAGCGACAAAAAGATAAACTCCTAACTTCACAACTCTAGAGCAGACGCTCAAACCACGTGGACGACGAAAAAAGATCGACAACATACAGGTAATTGTCCACTATGAAATTAATTATGTTTTCTGTGAGACATTATCCTTAATCAAGAATGTGCTAGGAGTAACTTTGCACTTATGTTTTGTAAACCATCAAGTAAGTGTATCAAATATATATTGTTAAAATAAGTAGTTGTTTTTAATACACCGTTGGTACATTTACATGCCATTGAACTGTTTTTTCATTTGGGCAACATTCTGAATGAAATGTTCTTTTTTTCAGAATTCCAGTAAACGTGTGACAGTGAAATGTTTAATGTCTTTACAATGACTTTCAGTGTGAATCTAGCACTAACATATTTCTTTGGCACAAAGCATCAATATTTGGTGATATCCTCATAAATTGGAATCAAACTGTTTGACTTTTAGCGGTATATTTGATATTTTTCTTTGGAATTATTGAATCCATCTGAAAACTATCGGCGTTATACTTTTGTTTTTCTTCGTATTAAAGCGATCATTTCTGTAATATGAGTTCTTTGGTGATTTGTTTAAAAAGTCCATTTTTCACACATACTTTTGTTTTCCTCTCTTGGCAGAGATCATTTATAAACAAAATTCAGCTCAAAGTAGTGGGCATCCATACTTAAAGGAAAATATTTTCTTTCCGAAACTAAAAGAAAAAATCATGGGATTTTCTGTGCTTAGTTGGAATTAGGAGCTCATAAATTGATATTTAAAGTTTGAAAAACAAAATAAATTTCAATACTTTCACATTTATAATATACAGTATATTGTCTTACTTATTAATTGACCCTCGTTTGAATCACCAATCTTTAGCACCCTCAAACAACCGAATTACCTTTCCTGCACAACAATCCCTCAAAGCCGTCAGCACATCCATTTGAACAAGACCCAGTTATTTGATTACATGTTTCAAAATCTTTGCAATATCCACAAGTTAGGTTACAACCCATACCAAAAGCATGTTTTACGCATTCTGAAACAGAATAGGTGAATTTAGTTGACCGATAGGTGTTTCTATCATTGCTTGTCAAGAACAAAGAATATCGTAGACATTTTTCTCCAATAAGTCACGAACGCCAAAAAAATATCAGATCAAAACTAATTTCAAATCTGTGCAGGTGAAATAAATATTTCACTGTTACATTATTATACTGATTATACCTCGTCGATGTGTCTTACACGCAGCCTAAACAGTGTGTGCATAGCCTTAACAGCCGATAAAAGTTCTTTGTTGCTTTTAAATTCCTTTAAATTTATCAATATCTGTTACAAACCCTTTTATAAACAATTAAAGAATACATATTATCTTTAAATGTGATCAGAGTATGGTATATTTAAACATCGTAGGAAATGTTTACCGTGAGATTTTTGCTATGAAACAAGGTACTTTTTTGTTTAGGTCTTTTGTCATTACCCCAGAGATACAGGACAAATTCATTCAGCTTTTCTTCGTTTTTTTTTTTAAAAAGTTGTATTTTGTTTACCTTCACATCGTTCTCCTGCGAATCCAGGAAGACATCGTAGGCAATTTCCAGATTGTATGTCACAGAATCCATCACAATGTTGAGGACATACACTTGAACAATTAGAACCATAGCGTCTTGGATCAGAACAACCTTCAACATTGAACAAGTTTGATGAAATAATATCTTACAATTTTTCCGCTTTAGATTTAGTGGATTTTAGATAATTTACTTACCATATACCTCCACCTCACAGAGTTCAGCAAAAGCGAACAGAGAATTCTCAGCTGAATTGTTGTTTCTTGCAGGTCGTTCGTTATAGTAGATGACGTATTGTCCAGGTACAGGACAACTTATGTTAACAATAGGTGGTATGGTTGCTCTGGTGTAGTTTCTGTCATGAAAACATAAATGGCCATCTTCCATGTTTGTTGTATTTGATACGTACAAGGAAAATCCCATAAATCTTCCCGTGAATTGATTTAAGGAATCTAGAAATATAAAATTGGAGGTTGAAAATACTCGTTTCCGATACTTACGTTCCACAAGATTTTTTTTATACTTAGTAATATTGCATTGCACTCTGTTCCTTCACTTCTCTGAACTTCTGAAAATTCTAAACTCTGAAAATTTTAAACCCTGAAACATTAGTTTATACTTACTCCACACAAGATGGTCAGTTCTGTAGTGGATCATTATATTTTGTATGCGTTGAATGTGTGTAAGGTTAACCCACCAGGTGGCAGTTGTCCTTTTATTAGCTGTCACACCACACTGTCCCCCGTGATATGTCAGGTATGTTTTCAAACCGTCAACAGCTTTATGAGAACCAGATATTGTTGTGTTATGTGATGAACTCTGCCAGGTTGGTTTCATAAGGGCCAGGTTTTCTAAAATTATATAAATAAAAAAATATCATATGGAATACGTAGTTATTTTTGTCCGAGATTTTTTTTGCCTTAATCACACTTGAAAACAATTTTACCCTGATTTTTTTTTCTCAGTCACAGTTCCGTATTCCAAATTGTACTTTATTCTTTGAGTTCGCTGCCTTTTAAATTTGCTTAAAGGGTCAATGGCAAAAATCGAGAAAATAAAATGTTTCATGTATAAAGAAGAAAGGGCTCTAAGGGCAAAAATATGCCTCAAGTTAGAAATAAATGAAACATTCTCAAATAATACCTTAGGGTTTGTAAATGATTAAACAATTTATATTAAAGCGTTATCTTTTCTAGTTTTCTTCCTTCTGTCGTTTAAATTAGGCATTGTTTTCTCAAAAAATGACATGACGTCGACGTTATTATACCTATAACGTCATGGATTGACGTTACCATAAATCTGGACATCGCACATTGATTGATTGAGCATTAAATTTAATTGGGTTTTCTTTATTTTAAAGTCTCTTTTTTTCTCCTTTTAATTTTTATTATTGCAATTAGAAACGTAAAATTTAATTTATTTAACATAAAAAGAAAAAAAATTGGGAACCATTACTATGACTTTTCAAGACGTTCTGAAAGCGCAAAAATCGCTTTGTTTTTTCTAAAAATGAGAAAGGTTTTTAATTAACAGCTTATTTACTTCAAAATAGATGTAAAATTAATTGTATACAACACTATTCTTCATCATTCTCATCTTCACACTCGCTTTCGTCTACTGTCAGTGGCTCTGGAATGTCCTGTGCATCAAGTAGATATTTGCTCCAGTCCCGCAGACTCTCAAAAGTGCTCTCACTGTAACGAACAATGCAAAGATACCACACAAGGGAAGTGACATGACAACAGGTCCCAACAACACGGGTTCCTACTTTACATTGACAGTACCAGCTAACAACCTGGACGTCACTATACTGAATCCAAACTTTGTAGCCTTTTGACGACACATGCCGTGACTGTATTTTTGCACAAAGTAGGTCTGGCTCATGATTGCATATCATAACATCAAAACTGCCGTCACTGTCCAAGTGCTCTCTTGTGTAGCAGGGTGCAAGTTTCAACTGGTACACACCAACTGTCAGGTTTCGAATATCCTCTTCATTTAATTTAGGAAAGTCAGGAACAGAAGCGGCAGTGATTTTTTCCCATTTGCATGATCGTTTATCTAAACCATCTGACTTGATTCTTTCATGAAGTACATTTTGCTGTTTGGAGAGATATAGCATTTTACAGCCCAGTTGATCTTCCTTTTCAGAGTCCTTTGTGTTAATTTCTGGCCAGTACTTATTCATTAAGGCACAGGCGATTTTTACGTAATCAGCAATATATGGTATTTGACTGTTTGGAAGAACCCGGTCAAGATATTTCCATTGTTTTATGCGGCCATTCACAGACTCGACGATCCATCGTATTTTCGTGACGAGTCTTGTGGTGTTGCTCTCTTCCACTGGCAATTGAGATTCACCTTTCTTGATAAATGATGGCATTTCCGTTCTTACACCAAGTTCATCCAACAATTCAACAGAGTCTCTAAAACCTCGATCAACAATAAGGACATCTTCTTCACAAATCCACTGTTTAAAGTCTTCAATATCGTTTCCAATTATGTGCTTCATAATTTGAGCATCACTATTTTTGCCATCACTGAAGTAGGGGCCAATCACACTAAGGATATAACCAGTCGTAGAAACAAAAACCATCGGTTTTACCAGCGGACGGTGTTTATGTAAACTGTAGCACTTGCGTTGGAATTTGAACTGTAAACTCTTTTGTATGTAAATGTAAGTTCCGTCAGCTACTAATATGGCTGGAAACTTGCCTTCTCCAAATAATGATTGTGCGATTTGTCTTGTATGCGATGATATTATTTCTTCTCTGCTTATATGGCCAAAACCCAGATGTGATGGCACAAAATGTTGTGAAAGATACTTCGCGCTGATGCAATGGCACGACGGATTGAGTCTCTGCCTAAATTGAATAATGTGCAGAGAATTTTATTTGGCATGCCTGTCTTTAGTTTAGTGAGAAATATGCCGATACATGTGCGAACACTGCGTGTACTCGAATCTCTCAGATTTCCTCCAACTTCTGAACAAAGTTCATCTAAGTTCTTTTTTGTTATTCCAGTCAAAGTTAAGATGTCTGAATCTGATAAAGACTTTACATTGTCAAAATCGATGCGTTTTTCACTTCCCCTTACAGCAATTTCTCGAATCTCTGTTATGAGTTCCATTAGATCTGAGCGGTTAAAATCAGATGTGTTTCGAGACTGGGAAATCTGTTCTACTGCATGAGCGTGGAAAAGATTTTCGGATAGATGACCTGGGCAGCACCTAGCTCCCATGGGCAATACAATTAGTTTTTCCAAAAACAGGTTATATCTAGCATTTTTAGGTACGACGACTAGCTTTGGACCACGACGCTTGCAAACAGCACACTGTGAATGACTCCCTCCCACTGAAGGTATTGGAAGTGTGATGCTTGGAGGTGACTTAGGTATTTTCTTAGCTTTCTTGCTGGACGGTATGTACTCTGTGTCTACATCTTTGTCCGGAAAATGGCTCTGTTTAGCAAAGTCCTTTTGTGAATCCCCAGCAGCTGCATGAATTTCTCGGGAACAGCGGAGTCAGCATTTATTACAGATAACACTCCCAGTAGCAAATATTTTGGAGGATTCTATTAGAAAACGCTGTTGGAGGAATTTCCGAAGTCCTTTATTTTTGGATCCAGTTATTGGTCGTCTATCTCGGACCTTTGGTCTACACGAACATAGGACACATGAGTAAAACCTTGGTGAGGACATTCTGAAATATAAAGAAAAAATAAATAAATTATTCATTATTGTTTGTAGTTTTCTAAATAGTGTTAATAATAATTTGTCAAATTTGTCCCTTATACAATATCAATACAATTCTCAATGCATTAAGTGCAACTTGTATTAGATAAAAAAAGTAAATATTATATTCATAAAAAATAAATAGTAAAACATAAAATATGAAAAATTAGAAATCTTAATTTAGAAAAAAAAAGTGACCACATGCAGATTCGAACTCGGACTTCAGACCCCATGTTATGCCGTCCACGCTATTAATCGATGGCAACCACCAACTCATAGGAACTTAAAGCGTAAAACTTGAGCAATAGAAAAACAAATACATATTTTTGTGTAGCATACGACACACTTTTGTCAGCAGTGTAAACATTTACTTCAATTTCATTTCATTCCGTCTCAAAATATCTCATATTCTCATAAATTTTGGTATTTACGTTCTCTCAATCAGTGTGTGCTTTGAAAATGCAAGTTACATCATACATGTAGGCCTGCATGTAGCTCTATCACTGTATTATAGATGTCGAATACGCAACCTAAAGCCAACCTTTACCTGTTACTTTGAAATTCAAGAATTCTATCCCACAAAATTTAAGATTGTAGATTGTAAACATATATATGCAATTTTTACTAGGCCACAAACACGGACATTTATTGCATGTCTTTCCGATTTTACAGAATGTAAACAAATCACCTAGCTGCAGCTTGTTACAGATGAAGGTTGTTGACACTGTTTTACTGATTTCTCAAAATAATTTTTCATTAAAAATGATGAAGACAAACCTGATCCCTTCTGATTTCTGTGGTCAAGATATTTTCTTAGGTCATGCTGAAGGAATTCTTGGATCTTCTTTCGTCAACATCATGAACATTGTTACTAAGGACGCACTTGCGTAAAATGTCGATCATGTACAGTACGTTTCTAAATTTAGGCCGATTTTTTTTTTTCATGAATATTCACAAAATTAAAGTTTATGGTTGCAGTTATTATACGCCGTGCATGCTCTAAATTTAACACGATTACATATTTTATCTCCGATACGTTTTTCCCCATGCACATTCATGTATGCCCTATGTATCACAGGTATGGCCCATAATTTTATACGGAAGAAAGAAAGGTCGGAGTATCCTATGAATACAAGAACTAAATTCAATATTAACACTATTGAAAAGTGATTTTTCCTTTATCTTATACATTTTTGTTTGTCGTAAAAGCGATAAAAAGGCTTCAATCTTCTCTCCTTTCTTAATGTCTGAACAATTCTCACCCGGAATCTAAAATTTACAGTTTCATAGATTTATTACTTTTTAAAAATTGCACCCCTCCACAAGCATGTGCCAAATGGATATTTTGCTATAAAACAATTGAAGTTTTGAAGAACAACATATGCAAAGGGGGATTTGGCACATGGCTGTGGAGGTTATGAATTTCTAAAAAATGTTCAAGGAAAAATGACTTTTAAAGCCATTTTCAGCAAACGAGACGTTTCCATGACAATGAAGTGACGTCATAAAACGTGCAATTTCTATAATCAAGCATATTTTCTAGAACTACTTACACAGATGATTTTTTAAAGGTATTTCATCAAATGTAGTTTAACTTTTAATTTTCTAGGAAACATTGAGGCGTATCTAGGCCCTTAATGCCCTTACTTCAAATTTATATTTTAAAAGGTCTAAAATCGCATCCGTCTTACTTAGTCCACACAAAAAAATGGATGTTCGACCGCAGAGTAAAATATATGACAAGTCGATAAAAACTTAAAGCGCTTAAGTCAAATTGTATGTATAATACACTTTTTTGCATTCCTAGACGTTTGTCAGAAACGGAATTAACTGAATTCGTCCACAACCAGCACAGAAAGCATGTAAGTTTAGAAGATGCAGATATACCTAAACTTTTATTGACTATGTTCTCGGGAAAAATACGTTTTGTTCAATGCTCGAATCAAACGTTCAGCGTAAAGGTCTCAGACAATCATTTAGGTTCATGGATCAGACAAAAACAAGCGCCGCCCTCTAGAATGAATGTATCTTAACAGATAGAACAGGTGCTTGTTTGAGACACAGTTTTTTAACTTTACATGTAATCTAACTTATAAAGAATTTTACAATTTCATCACCAAGCTTAAAGCAGTTATTGAACAAATAAAGAGGTAATACAGAAGGTTGTAATTTTCAACGTAGCGGTCTCCTGCAAAAAAAAAAATCAATCATCTGCAGTAAATTAAAATAAATGTTTCTTCATTTTTAGCCTGATGCTGTATTTGTATTTTGGTTGTATCTATGACGGCGGGTTTTAGCTTACCCATCTCACTGCCCAAATGGTAATCTTGAGGGAAAATCAAATGAAATGAAGAAATGCAGACCTAGACTTGAATGACTCGTAACTATGTAGTTTAAAAATAAATATAAACGATGTTGCTTACAGGATATTTATCAGGTTGTTTTGTTTGATCATTTTGAAAGATGTGTGTATTAGAATTGCCTTTTATTCAGAAAAATAAACACACTTTTTATCTAGGATTTTTCTTACACAAACTTGCAAAACATACTGGTTTCTGAATAATTGATTCAGTAAATTGTTTTAGTCCACAGGAAGATATGCATATCATTTTTTTAAAATAAGTTTAAAAAAAAAACGCCAGGTTTATTACATAATCAAATATCAGGTATTTAGATGAGTAGATAAGTTGATGGTACATAAGCTCACTATAATGATAAATTGTTAAATCTAAGCAGAAAAAAAAAGAATCGTCTTCAAGTGAATGGTGTTTTGAAATAGGGGTATGCAGAATAGAATGTCTTTTTTTTAATATATTTTTTTAAATGAAATGAGCAATATGACACTTCAGAAAAAAAATGAAATCGAAGACAGTGAAACCCAACATCAGGAGGAAGGTATTTAGAATTACTTTTAATTGGAAAACACCCCTGATGTCTATGTTTAAAAAATACCTCACACCTAATTAAATGATGATACCTTATGAACACTCTCATATTTCTGAAATTATCTTTGTTTATATACAATTGTACAAACTTTTCTTCCATAAATGCATAATTGCCGCCCAGAGGACCGTGCTGCTCTATACATATAAGATTAAGTGTTGGTGTATGGGGATTTGGTTGGGAGTAGTTATTTAGAATTAAATGTTTTCTAAACATTGAAAAGATTGTTAATCAGAATGTTCTTTCCGTTTATAAATAACGAGATACATAATATATTTACTTCCATAAAGTGAATCTGTAAAAATATATACGTTTTTCATATTCAATATATCAAGTTGCTTATCATGTACTATCGAAAAAACGACAGGTCCCTTTTTTTAGAACATCGAATTTGACGTACTCTGCACAGTTCAAAAATGTTTTATGTTTCTAAAATTTAAAATTAATCAATCAATAATCATCAATCGGGCCAGCGTTGTGGCTCAATTGCATTTTCTTTCTTATTTCTTTCATGGTTAATTTCGTTTTTATATTGATTTTAAAATTACAATTATAGCACTCATTTAAGGTTTGGTGAAATATAAAGACAAAAGACAGAAGAAACAGAAATGAATAACATTCATTCTGGGCATATAAATGATTAATATTCTTCAGTAATAGTCCAAATTTCCAGAAGGAAATCTAAAGCAGGAAGACGAAATGACTGCTTCTCATAAAATGTAAGATATACAAAAGAATCCATTTATTTCTATATTTCTAAATATTTCTATATATTACCTGAAATACATAAAGAAAATAAAAGAGAAAGCTTAAGCCTATATAAATGCAGAATTTGGTTTAAACTCAAGTGTGATTGAAAGGTAAAAACAATTTCAAAAGGCAAGCGCATTATTTTATTTCATTTATTTTTTAGGGGTGGGGGTAAAACAGGCATAAACCAACTTGATTCAAAAAGTATATATAAATTGATGAAGGAAGAGAAAGAAAAAAACATGTTTTTTTATCATATAATCCTTTTATCATTTACGAAATTATGCGTTGTGTATTTTCTAATCTTTTTTCATTTCTTTTTTAGAGTGGAATTCTTATTTTTGGTATAGAAAATGGTCATTTTAAAAATAAACGATTTAGGGAAAAAAAAAACATTGTATTTCCTGAGCTTACTCTTCTGTCAAAGATGAAAATAAAAATGTCAAAATTTAACATGATATTAAAGAAAAAAATGAAAGATTATATTATGCCAACCCAAAGAATAATATCAGTAGTAATAATGGTTATATTTTTAATGTAAATATCCTACATCTGTACAAATATCCCAAATATGTACATTTATGCATATCAATCTTTAGAAGGTGACTTATATGTAACAATTATGCATTAGAATAAAAGAGCACTTCTTCCATTCACTCCCGTCAATGCACTTCCGGAACTTTTATGGATCAGAGAAGACTGGCCTCAATGCTTTGATAACTACGTCAAAACACCTAAACTCAATTCATCAACATGTAAGATCAAAGTTTTTCGTGGTAAAAAAGGAGAAAAAAATAGGAGTAAATAAGCTTTCTCACCGTAGGCAGAAGAATATACGAAGATTCCAAGGAAAAAAAGAACGGCACACATAACTGTTCATATAAAAATCTTTAACTTGAAATTTAGCTACCTATACACTGAAACTGTTACTCCTAAAGATCAAATCTTCACTCTCAGCAATCGTTATATTTCATATAAAAGGCTAACGGAAATTAGTTCTTCAAACTTAGCGAACACTTAGAAGAAGCTGTTTAAAGAATAAATTAACTTGTTCATAGTGCACGATCCAATGTTATTTAAGTACATAAGGATGTTTATACGAACGTTTTATTTGTGTTGGATTAATACATTGTATGCATGAATTATTAATTAGACCTGAGATCATTTTTATTCAGCCATCTTTTTTCCCGTATTTAATGTTTAATATACTGTTTACCTTTTTCTCTTTTTTTCATTAACTGTAAAAGAAAAATATTATTTTCGTAATGGTAATAATCTACGGTATTTATAAGGGAAACATATCCAGGTTTATTTTTCCCATGTTTAGATTTGTTATATATTTAATATAAATCAATGGGGTAAAGATTTTATGCGAGAAGTGCCTCAAAGCTGCAAATATTCCCACTTATGAATTAGGCAATCTACTTTCATTCACGAGAATAACTAGGTCTAAATGTCAAACGTATATTTTCGTATATAATTGGAACATGTAATTGATTATGTAATACGAAAGGCAACTCAAGATAAAAATTTGTCAAATGCACTTACATGTACAGGTTGCCCTTTTTAAAAGATACTGTGAAATCACAAATTTTCGTGGGGGATTAATTTTCGTTGTTTTTGAGGTATGAAGAGACCCACGAATTTATGACCACCACGAAATGTAAAATTTTACATGCATAACTACTAAACAATTCTCCAACCACGAAATCAAATTCCTAGGAACTAAGAGATTTTCCTCAAACCACAAAAACTTGACCCCATTTAAAATACAAATTTTAAACCTACAAATAAATTATGTATTGTGACAAGTCTTTACATGACGCAAGCGAGAACAAAAAATTTATAATGAACCGCTTTCCCATGCAGAAAAATAAATGTATCTTTAAAAAACACACGTAACAGGATTTTAATGCAAAAAATTACTAGGTTTAGGTGTTAGCCTAGAAATTAGATAAATAAAAATTAATGACTCTTTTTGAAAAACATATCCAAGAATAAATTGGAATTGCTCATCTGTATCAGAACTGAATTAATGTATATAATCAGTTTTATTAAAATTCTTTTTTTTAAATAGCAGTAAAGGACATATTATTTTTTTATAATTGCAGTGAAACTAAAGGTCATGTTTTCAAACAGTTTAATAACGTGAGGAAGAACAGACCCTAAAGTATAAAAAAGGGTGTGATTCATGATCCTCAACTTCATGGTCCTGCCAATTTCCATCAGCAAATTATGATACCTATTAATTCCAAGGCAAATATTGTTTTGGCTTCTTATAGTTCCAACTTACCCACACCATCTCATGATGTCATCAAATTCGAACCTTAAGGACAGATGATACAAACAGGTTTAGAAGATTTGATATTTCTTTGAATTTTTTTCTATTTAGACTTGAAAAATGAAATAGTCCTACAAAATATTAGTAACATGTAATGTTTCGATAAAATTACAAATATTTACTAATCCTAATCAGTAAAGGTAATTAAATAAAAAAAATCATAATATGTTAGCTTGGTGCTTTAAGTGCAATCTGTAGAAAAAGATATCAAGCCAGGTGAGTTTTATTGAGAAATGGTAAAAATCAGCCTATTTGAATTTTCTATTTTTTTTCTCATCGTTTTCATATTCCTCATAAGATCTGTTGGAGGTGTGTGCATATAAGAGAGATTGGAATAGTGATAGAAAAAAACAAGGGGATGAAAGAGCCATACATACGATGTGTGTGGGGGGTTGGGGGTTTGGGGAGAGAGGTTGGGGGTGTTTTAGGGTGTATATATGAGTATTTGTATTATTTTGTGTTTGTGAGAAAGATAGAAATTGAAGGAATGAAGGAAATTGGAATAAAATAAACACAGTTATAAATGTATCTCCATCCTGGATATTCAGACTTTCCAAAAGCAGAAGTAAAGATCTGCTAGTGGAATCCGTACCTTATTTATATCGGATAAAATCCGAAGAAGTGACAGTCCTTATGACACATCATCGTGATCGGGAGGCCCGGGTTCGATTCTCGTTCGGGGCGCCGTGTGAAAACTAAGTCGTAAGCATATATATAACTGTTCCTTCGCCAAGTGCTCGGCATCAGAAGTGGATATGACCTTAAAAACGTAGGTCTCGCCTCGCGGTATTCGTTGGCACGATAAAGAACACTCACTGTTTTATGACCCTGAGTGCCGAGTTTAGGTCTAAATTTGGTCCTTCTCTGGCACGTGGTGCACATTGCCTCTATATGAGTGAAAAATTATCGAATGGGGCGTTAAAAATATACAATCAATCCGACACATTAAGCACATAGCGCAAACAGTTCTGACTTTTTAAATCCAAGTTCATCTTTTTGGTTTAATGTAGAAAAATCAAGTTAGCTTCAGACAACCTAGAGAAGAAAGGAATAACACAGAGGACCTTAAAGTTGATCATATTTTGCTGCCTTAATTTTGGAAACCAACAAATTGATATCAAACGTAACAGTGTTATGTGAGGCATCGTGTTCTGAAATACAGTTACCTGTATATAAGTCATAAAAATGAAATAAAAACGCCAAGATACTGTGAACTTGTTTTTCATGTCAGGTAGAGAATAGTTATTTTAAAATTCTCGTTTCAAAATTTATGTAACTTGACAGAATGTTATAGTTTCATCCAAATGTAAATTTAATTTTTATTTATATTATTTAGAATCTTATTTCGAAAACTTTAAAGATATGCGTCAATAATTAATTTAAGTGATTAAAATTGAGAGTGTACAGAATATAAACCAAAATATAATTAATTGAAATCCATTCTGTTTGAATAATTATATATAATGTGCGTAAAGGAATATAATGAAAGCATGTAAATAAGATGGATATGTAATCTTTTGTGAGAATTATATATGTAAGAGGTGTTCGTTTTTTTATTTTAAATTTGCTTGGGATATATGTTTTATTTTAATTAATATAGAAACCAACATTTATTAATATAGAAACCAAGATTTCGTGTGGAAAATACCCTTAAATATGGAATACTAGAAAGTTTATTTTTTCCTTTTTAATTTTCTTGCCTCCCTTTTATTACTTACATGCATTTTGTAATCAAGTAATCTTTACTTTTACCAACCACTATTTAGGTACACAAGAATATTCCATTCGTATAAAACAAACTTAACAATAATCTAGGCGGCTGAGCGATAGGGAGTAATGCGACACGCTTAAAATATTATGAATGACTGTCAAGTCCTCAAAAAGAGTTATGTGATTTTATAACGAATACTCATTTATAGCCAAGCTTGAGAGAACCCTTTACATGAATTTGCTCTACTTAAGTACAAACTATACTAAATGAAATCAAACTGACTCCCGATGATATTTTATTTTGAACATATTTAAAGCATTTAGGGCGCCTTTACAAGGTTGAGTAGGAAATGTATTCGTTATCGTGGTAAGGAGCTAAATCAACGTATACCTTTGATTGAAACCTTATAACTAATGCTACATGTATCAATTGATAATAAAGATGGCATCCAACTGAAAAACATGAAAGATTTTTTTTGTTCCATACACATAAACTATGTCATGTGTTAATTTTAAAACCTCTTTTTTTATATATACACACGTAATTTTAATTTCAATAATTCCATTATTTATGTATATAAACATGTAATTAAATATTGTTATCATATTGACGCAAATACCAAATGATTTTTGAAAGGTGGATATAAAAAATTATATACGTATTCCCCATTTTCAAAAGGTGAGTTATTTCCCCTGAAAGGAACTCTTTTACTGTGTTTAATTCGCATGCGCTATAAATAAAGTCACTTCCGCGGACGTTCTTGATGTAAACATGCTCATGGTGCAATGCCCCTGTCATATGGAAAAATGTTATTGTGTTTGTGAATAAAAAGAAATCTTTACTGATTCGTATTTTTTTTTAAATTGCCCATTCATAGTCTCTTTCTGGATATGTATAAATCTGTATAGAAGTATAATAAGGCGCTGTATGAGCCCCCCCCCCTCCCTCTTAAATAAATAAATAAAAAAGCTATATATTTTCGGTAGTGGATGTTCTGCAGACGGATCATCATTATTTACAAAATGTGAAGAAAAAATATAAGAATTTTTAGTTTTACCCCTGAAATTGCTGCATATACAGCAGTAGTTCGTCTTCCGCGACCGATACCAGCAAACTGCGTTAATTTTTGCTCGATTGTATGTCATAAAATAGAACTTTTACTTACAAGAACACATTTGGTGACAATTAAAGGCTTAATTCATTCGAATTAACCGTGTTTCCAGAATTTTTTATTTGTAAAATAATTGAGTCACTGCATGTATAGTATTAAAAAGTTGAATGGAATTCTAAATGAATAATTTAATCTCATGTACTCATGTAACGAAGAAAGACTAATTAAAATAGCATCGACCTGAATTCGTGTTACATATGTCGTATGAAGTCTGAGCTGCATTTAATCAAAGTTTAGTGCATGATCTAAGCATATGTACATGCATATTCCCGAGTAAAATACACATTTTGTTTTAGATCAGAGAATTGACAACAGAAACACGAAATTGATACAATTATTTCCTAGCGTATTTCTTATTAATTAACGGAAAACATTCTTTTCTCAAGTGTTATTTATGTTTTACTTTTTCTATTGAAAATGTTCATTGAAAGACAGGTTACCACACCCCCCCCCCCCCACCCCCAACACACACACAGTTTATACTACGGTAAAGTTATATAAGGGAAATGTAGTATTGTATGCCAAGGAACTGGTACTGAAATAAGTAGCTTTTCGACTTTGGGAAAGGTTTTTCTTTGCGTGTCAACTTTTCCAGGTAAGAAAAAACATATTTCTTTGGCTACCCCCCCCCCCCACCCCCCCCCCCCCTCCCACTTTTAAAGACGATGCTACGTGCCTTGCTAATTATATAGCTTTCTAGAAAGGGGGGAGGGGCAACAGACCCTTTATAAAATCGCTGATTATCTAAAAAAAATTGCAAACCGTTTCCTGCTTTTAAAATTTTTAATGCAGCGTGTTAGTTGATCACTATTTTGTTGGATTATCGTAACGTGTAGTCCGCGGAAGTTATGCTAGTGTAGAAGAGTTCCGATTTTGAGGGGAGATAACTCACTTTTGAAAATGGGGAATATCTTATTATATTCATAGTTTCATGTTTGAGATAGTCAAGGATACATGTAACGATTATGCCTTAATTGTCCTGATACGCTTTACCCAATTTTATCACACTGGTATACGCTTTAATTGTCACAATTGAACGACGGGAACCTCAACGGTTAGCAATTTAGAGATAAAACGCATGTCAAATTTACATGAATATGAACAGATTTGAAAAGAAAATTGCAATCGCCGTTTTAATCTTGTAATGAAGGGTTATATACTTTTTTCTCTACTTGTCACTGTCACAGTAGCTCGATCGGTATAACGCTTGCTCCGTGATCGGGAGATAATGAGTTTGAACCTCGACTGCTACTGACCTAAGTCGTTCATGTCGACACATTGAAATGAAAGTTGGGAGTCCTTTGCACGAGACCCCAAAAAACAAGGCCCTTATCTTGGTGAGTGATGGCACAATTAAGATCACTCACTTCACAATATTGCGCTAAGTGCCTAAGGGTGGTACTTTGAAGTCCTTCACAGTTCATGGTAACATCTTTATATGAGTTAAACATTTTCGAATGGGACATAAAGATCAATCATTCAATCCATAGCATTATACAAATGGACATTATGGAAATTTTTTGACTCTTGGCAGAGGAAAGAAAAAACATTTCGCTGTAATAAAGAAGTTCCCTAAAAAATGTTCAGTAAAAAATACTATATTTAACTATTAGTCTATTTTCCCTCGGATAATCGAAGTATCTATAAGTATATAATGAAAACTTGTATCCTTATTTAGGTTAAGCTTCTAAACATACCAACTCAGCAGAAAGACATTCGATGTAAATGATATTTGTCAATATACAAGTAAATAAATAGAATGAATGAGAATAATAATTGCCTCCACTTAACCTTTGAACTAAGTACTAGATTGAGGTATATAAGTGTATTTCAGTAGGGACATAAACTTCTAAGTTTATCTTCCTTGTCCGCACTAAACAACAGCCAGGGGTTGGAAGAGCTATGTATATACATGTATTATGTGCCCTTTTGTGTGCTGTTGTGCATTCTCAGGCATACGGTAAGGATACATGCAATTCTAATTCTTATTTATTTTTTGATTTTATTAGAAATGGTTTTTACAATAAAAACATGATGTATATGGTTAATGTAATCGGAATGTACATAACCAACTATTTCCATTAAAATAGAGGGGGGGGGGGGGGCAGGGGGGGGGTCCTAAATTTTTTAACAATATTGACTATTAACAAGAAACATGAAAATGCTGATGTCTCTTTGGCGAATATTTCATAACCTTGATTCTTCTTTGTTTTTGATAATCAGTGTGTTTATACTTTAAATGGGGGATATTATTTATATAATTCACCCATTAAAAAACCCTTATATGAAAGATTTAACCTGGGTATTTCGAACTTTATCTTCCGCTCAGAGCGCTCAGTCCCGCAGATGTTCAAAGAGTATTAAAGACAACAGGAACCACTAGCATTGGTAAAAGTGACTGTTAGCGACAAAGTCTTGACAAACGCAGTCTAAACTGGGCCAAGGAAAGAAAAGCTCAAATCAGCCCGAGTGTTTGATGTATTGATTTTAGTTTGTAGTGTTCTATTTATAATATATTTAAAATACAAAATTTACGAGTTCACATATGGCCATTGACAAATGTTTCGTGTCTGTTTATGACCTTTTTCCTGAAAATCAAATAGAGCCAATATAGCCAATTTTAGGTAACTAAAAAAAGACCACACATGCCATTAAAGAATTATCCTATATGAATATTTAAATACAATCAAGATAATTTACTTTTAAACTTTAAACAAAGGTTACTTCCGTTCTGATACGGATTTTCTGCCAGCCGGTCCGATACGTGATATGGATTTTTGGACCGTTCCCTGATATGGGGTATTGAACGTTACCCGTATTGCACCGTGCAGAGTCGGTGTATTCACTACTAAGTACGATTGCCGTTCAAAAATTACGCGGACTGTGCTACTATTTACTCCTAGAAACGTCATAAAGATATGAAATTTCACAGAAATATGTATCTTAAAGATTACAATAAATTTTTGACACAATTTCTGTATTTTACAAAAATTCTACGAAATTTTCGATTTGTTGATATCGCTGATGGAGAGGTACGGAGCACAAGAAAAAAATATTAAGCAAAAACATGCGGAATCCAAAGTTGAACTCGTTAATATTCTATAATTCGCGATATTTTTTGACAATTTTCTCAAATGTATCTTTAAATTGTTCTATTATTATGTATTGAGATTTATGGCGTGATATTTGAAGTACTATCAGAAATAAAGTGATTTTTCTCTGATGTGATTCCTGTGAAAACGACTTTGAAAAATACGTCTCTTGAATTGACGGCGCACAACACTTTTGTTAAATTATGTGTGATGCTCGAGATACTGCTAACAGAGATCCAAGATATGCATAATAGAACACGTAGTAAACTAAGGTATTCGTGACATTCGTCCACAAAAAGCAAATTGAAATTTTAGACAGTTAGACCTCTGTAAAAAGGCAATAAGGGAGGGCGAAAAATTTATCCGGACTGTAAAGAACGTGATTGAGAGTCACCAATATCACACTATATTTCAAAAATACCTGCCGTTTTCGGTTTTAAAACCCATTTAAAAGAATATTCTTTAATATTTGTTTAATAGATTTTAAACTTGACAAGAAATGATGTTTGGATGTTGAGTAGATAAAGTAACTCAAACTGTACAGGTACTCTTGGGAAAATGTTGAGAAAATGAAAGCTCAATAACATTTTTTTTTTATAATGCCTGTGACGTCGAAGATTTTGCTGCTCCGTGACCTAATAATATGTCTTGAAAAATCACTCAAAATTGATACCAATTTACAATATTTTGATGTGAAATTTTGAAAACCATATATATTATGTGTGATATTTTGCCCGATTATGTCGTCAGATATTTTTTTCTCTGTGCAACGTCCGCGTAATTTTTGAACGGCCCTCGTATTTGATAAATAGACATTCCATGTGTGAGGTTATTTAAGATACGGAAGAGGAGAAAAAATCCTCTGTTGACCAGTCACACCAGTAAGTCCTATGCATTGGTCAGGTACTGTAACCAATCATAATCAAGCCAGCAAAAACAAAAGACTTGAAATATGAAACAGCTAGGCAAAACAAAATATGATTTCTATATCAATGTAATTTATGACATCGGTGTGTCTTGTTGTCAGTCGCATTTCTATATTCTTTTTAATTTACAAAGATATGTACCGATGTATGACAATAGCAGCAGTTATAGCAGGTACACGTTTATGCTGTGGATAAATGTATAATTATCACAACCAAACGTCGAAACATACAAATGTCCACAAAAAACATTTGTGTGATTTAAAGTATAGGAGATATCAGCACTGCAAATTTTGTCCTATATTACCAAAGATGGTTCTGTTTGTCCAAGGACCTACTGAAAAATGGGACCTGGGTTGTATCGGTCTCATCCAAATGACCTGTCTTCACCATCCAACAGTAGGATTCGAACCCGGAACGGTAGGATCAACTCCTTACTTCTCCTCCATAGAGGAGAGGCTCCAACCAATACGCAGATCTATCAAAATATTTTCAAATATATATTAATTGCAGCATTGTTAAGGCTTGAATAAGGGGGCGGGGACTAATTTATACTGGAAAAGTTTACTGTGACGTCACACAAAAATATGACTGTCATGTATTTCTCATAATACCTGAAAATGAAATTATTTACAACTCTTAACAGTATTAGCATAATAAAAAAAAATATAACATATCAAAGCATTAAAAAAACTTGCTAGTTAAATCCCATGTAGCTGGTTAAAAACTAAGCACTCATCCCGATGAACTTGTAAACATGACGTCATATTGGTAAAAATGACGTACTTCATGTGCTGTGAGAGGCAGATTGAGGAATTTTTAACAATGAAAATTGCGTTTTATTATTAAACGGAATATTATTTACAGATTTTAAATAGTCGATTAATACCAATGTATAGCCTTTGTTTAGTGCGATTATTAATTAACTAACAAGATAATGTATTTTATTAATCATGTCGTGTCTTTATGTACAAGTTACGTATATTTTACATCGAGATGCCTCATAAAATCGTACTTTCGCAAGGGCATACACTGGATAGATCTGAATCTTTTTTGAATATAGATAAAGGATATTTTTCTTAACTTGAAAAGTCCTGCTGCTTTCTTTAAATCGAGGCCGTGATTTTATAAGAACACAAAATAATTGGTAAAAGTCAAACATATTTCGATATTGTCGTATTTACTGAAAAATTTAAGCATTAAACACGAATTCTATTCAAAGCAGCAGCACTATTCAGAAACTTCAAAGTATACAGAAACAATAAATAGCTTGAATTTTTAATATCAATTAGGGTATGCCCTTGCGATATTGAAATTTGTTATTGACCTACTCTCCGTGTACCTTCAATGCATTCGACACGTGACTGTCCATCGATGGGACCAAACTCTATACAGTACGGAGTATGTTATACTATGCTATTTCCATAAGTATTTAAGTTCTGTGATAATAGAACAACTGAATAAAAATAAATTCAATTTAAAAAACAATTCCCGTTTTTGCACTTCTATTGTCCGTTGATTTCTCATAGTAAGCCTTAACAGTGCTGCGATGTGGGTCAGGTAATGGTTAGAACTATATTAGACCTGGCAAAATATTCATCGATGAACGGTCATGTATGGAATAAGATTAGATGTTGATTATTATTATCATTCGTAACAAAGAAAAAAAACTTTCACATGTGCATTTTACATCTCAAATACTCAAATGCTGAATCAACATTAAAACCTATCATCATTATCATGAATTTATTCACAACATCAGATTTGACTCTTTTTTAATATCTTCACAGTCGAGACTCTCAAATACCATTAACTTTTAAAAACGGGTATGCTTAAAAATATACAATGTGAAAAAATTATGAAGGTAAACAAGGTGTTTTTATGGTTTTTAATTAGTTATCATAAAGGGAATACTAAAAAATGCAACAGAAAAAATCGTCATTTTTCCCCCTTTTTCCTCTGTGAATATTCTTACTAGATCAAATATATGCGTCTGTGTATGCTTATTTTATACATAATTATTTAAATAATGAAACAGAAAATAGGGTGTAATTCTAAGAAAGAAATGAAACTCATTTTCATTTAAAAAGACAAAAAGGTTAAATGTTTGAGAGAAATAAGTGAGGTAAAACTTGAACTCTGACAAACAACATTACACTTAGAATGTTGTATTTTTTTTAAGATTGAGAAGAAACTTTCTCTTTTGAATTCATTGCTGGTGAAATAATTTCCTCGTTAAGTATATTTCTTTTATAAATTACTTATTAACTAGGTAGTCTGAAATGTTTCCTTATTCAAATACATAGCATGGCATTTAGATTTAAAAAAAAACACGGAAAATATAAAATCTTTCTATAATTGTAATTATTGTTTTGCGTCTTTTCGTGTTTTAGAACATTGAAGCCAAGAAGAAAATTGTTCAATAAGATCGAGTACAGTGCAAAAAATCAAGATCTGTTTATAATCATATGTAAAAATATATATTTCGCTGGTATTACTTTTTATTATCATCTGAAATTCTGTTTGCTTACAATTTTTCAAATAACACAATAGTTTGTAATACATTTTTACCTGATAGCATTGTTTCTTCATCATTACATATACAAAAAAATCCTCATTCTTTCATTTCATTTCTTTATTTACTTTTGACATGATTTTTACGGAATCCAATCGTCTAAGAGGTTGAATTTTACCTGATATCAAGTCTCTTATTTGCAATACACCACTTGTAATATTTACAAACATATGCAGCATTCAATGTTTACTCATGTTTTCGCCATCAGTGTTTTGAGTAAATTCTCGAGTTTTCAAAAGCTTACACTTTTTAATGTCGTATTGTGGTTCTATAAGGAATGCATAACAATATAAACAAAAAATAATTGTTATTGATCAAAGCAAAACAAAGTCTTACAATGCCGAATGGCGAGAGTAAAAAAAAACTAAAATGGTCGATGTATACATGTACATCTACACACGTTCTACCTCCCCGTAAGTTATATTATTCCAAATACACTTTCTTCTTTACATTTCCTTTTCAGATACATTAACTTTACATTCTTTTCATACAGCCTTCGGCTTTCAGAGTATCAATAGCATATTTCTTGACTAATAATATGCGGGCTCGCTATTCAAAGAAATTAAAACCCATGTGACATCACTAGTATAAATACCGACCGCCATGCTTGAATCACTCATATTTTTCTTGGCGCACGTTATGCGGGCTTTAAGGTATACTTCGAAATATTTTGATTAAATTGGCGTTTAGACGAAGTCTTAACTTTACGTGTTGTATACACAGTTTTTTTTTAAGTGTGTTATTGTTTCTCAGACGTGGTCTGAGCTTTCACGTGGTTCACGTGAATTTCATGGTTTGTTGTTAAATTTACATGCATGTCCTCAGAGAATTCTGACGTACTCTCGATAATGGCAGAGTCGGACGATGAATCTTTTGAGGGGTTTAATAGCGAGGATATTAGAAAAGCAGAGAAAAAACTCGCTTCTAAACTAGGAAGAATAGAAACTAGGGCAACTGCAGGTTATGCAGTGCAAAATGCACCTAATGACGATGAACAAGGGCCTTCAACGTCGACGGCGAAGCCGTCTTCGGCAAGTAAAAAAGGTAGCAAACGTAAAGGGCCAGGCAGTAATGCCACTAAAGCGAAGAAAAATAAACAAGTTGAAATTTCTGGTAATGATATTACTAGTGCAAT